>ONZH01002791.1:0-252921 GCA_900303285.1 Rhinella marina
ATAGCTGGTGTATGGTACTGCTCGTTGATATCTATAGTATAAATCTATAGCTGGTGACAGTACTGCTGTATGACCGGGGTATCTATAGTATAAATCTATAGCTGGTGTACAGTACTGCTGTATGACCGGGGTATCTATAGTATAAATCTATAGCTGGTGTATGGTACTGCTGTGTGATATCTATAGCTGGTGTATGGTACTGCTGTGTGATATCTATAGTATAAATCTATAGCTGGTGTACGGTACTGCTGTGTGATATCTATAGTATAAATCTATAGCTGGTGTACGTATGCTGTGTGAATATCTTATAGTATAAATCTATAGCTGGTGTAAGGTACTGCTGTGATATCTATAGTATAAATCTATAGCTGGTGTATGGTACTGCTGTGTGATATCTATAGTATAAATCTATAGCTGGTGTATGGTACTGCTGTGTGATATCTATAGTATAAATCTTGCTGGTGTATGGTAAGCTGTGTGATAATCTAATAGCTGGTGTATGGTACTGCTGTGTGATATCTATAGTATAAATCTATAGCTGGTGTATGGTACTGCTGTGATATCTATAGTATAAATCTATAGCTGGTGTATGGTACTGCTGTGTGATATCTATAGTATAAATCTATAGCTGGTGTAATGGTACTGCTGTGATATCTATAGTATAAATCTATAGCTGCTGTGTATGGTACTGCATGTGGATATCTATAGCTGGTGTATGGTACCGCTGTTGATATCTATAGTATAAATCTATAGCTGGTTACGGTACTGCTGTGTGATATCTATAGTATAAATCTATAGCTGGTGTACGGTACTGCTGGTGATATCTATAGTATAAATCTATAGCTGGTGTATGGTACTGCTGTGTGATATCTATAGTATAAATCTATAGCTGGTGTATGGTACTGCTGTATGTACTATAGTATAAATCTATAGCTGGTTACGGTACTGCTGTGTGGGATATCTATAGTATAAAATCTATAGCTGGTGTATGGTACTGCTGTGTGATATCTATAGTATAAATCTATAGCTGGTGTATGGTACTGCTGTGTGATATCTATAGTATAAAATCTATAGCTGGTGTTATGGTACTGCTGTTGATATCTATAGCTATATGATGGTACTGCTGTGTGATATTATAGTATAAATCTATAGCTGGTGTATGGTACTGCTGTGTGACCGGGTATCTAATAGTATAAACTATAGCTGGTGTATGGTACTGCTGTGTGATATCTATAGTATAAATCTATAGCTGGTGTATGGTACTGCTGTGTGATAATCTATAGTATAAATCTATAGCTGGTGTATGGTACTGTGTGATATCTATAGTATAAAATAACTATAGCTGGTGGTATGGTACTGCTGTGTGATATCTATAGTATAAATCTATAGCTGGTGTATGGTACTGCTGTGACTGGTGATATCTATAGTATAAATCTATAGCTGGTGTATCTGGTACTGCTGTGTGATATCTATAGTATAAATCTATAGCTGGTGTATCGGTACTGCTGTGTGATATCTATAGTATAAATCTATAGCTGGTGTATGGTACTGCTGTGTGATATCTATAGTATAAATCTATAGCTGGTGTATGGTACTGCTGTGTGATATCTATAGCTGGTGTATGGTACTGCTGTGTGATATCTATAGTATAAATCTATAGCTGGTGTATGGTACTGCTGTGAGTATCTATAGTATAAATCTATAGCTGGTGTATGGTACTGCTGTGTGATATCTATAGTATAAATCTATAGCTGGTGTATGGTACTGCTGTGTGATATCTATAGTATAAATCTATAGCTGGTGTATGGTACTGCTGTGTGATATCTATAAGCTGGTGTATGGTACTGCCTGTGTGATATCTATAGTATAAAATCTATAGCTGGTGTATGGTACGTGTGATATCTATAGTTATAATCTAAGTGGTGTATACTGCTGTGATATCTATAGTATAAATCTATAGCTGGTGTATGGTACTGCTGTGTGATTATCTATAGTATAAATCTATAGCTGGTGTATGGTACTGCTGTGTGATATCTATAGTAATAAATCTATAGCTGGTGTACGGTAACTGCTGTGTGACCGGGATATCTATAGTATAAATCTATAGCTGGTGTACGGTACTGCTGTGTGATATCTATAGTATAAATCTATAGCTGGTGTATGGTACTGCTGTGTGATATCTATAGTATAAATCTATAGCTGGTGTATGGTACTGCTGTGTGATATCTATAGTATAAATCTATAGCTGGTGTATGGTACTGCTGTGTGATATCTATAGTATAAATCTATAGCTGGTGTATGGTACTGCTGTGTGACCGGGATATCTATAGTATAAATCTATAGCTGGTGTATGGTACTGCTGTGTGACCGGGATATCTATAGTATAAATCTATAGCTGGTGTATGGTACTGCTGTATGACCGGGGTATCTATAGTATAAATCTATAGCTGGTGTACGGTACTGCTGTGTGACCGGGATATCTATAGTATAAATCTATAGCTGGTGTACGGTACTGCTGTGTGATATCTATAGTATAAATCTATAGCTGGTGTATGGTACTTGCTGTGTGATAATCTATATAGTATAAATCTATAGCTGGTGTATGGTACTGCTGTGTGATATGCTATATATAAATCTATAGCTGGTGTATGGTACTGCTGTGTGATCTATATCTATAGTATAAATCTATAGCTGGTGTATGGTACTGCTGTGTGACCGGGGTATCTATAGTATAAATCTATAGCTGGTGTACGGTACTGCTGTGTGACCGGGATATCTATAGTATAAATCTATAGCTGGTGTACGGTACTGCTGTGTGATATCTATAGTATAAATCTATAGCTGGTGTATGGTACTGCTGTGTGATATCTATAGTATAAATCTATAGCTGGTGTACGGTACTGCTGTGTGATATCTATAGTATAAATCTATAGCTGGTGTATGGTACTGCTGTGTGATATCTATAGTATAAATCTATAGCTGGTGTACGGTACTGCTGTGTGATATCTATAGTATAAATCTATAGCTGGTGTATGGTACTGCTGTGTGATATCTATAGTATAAATCTATAGCTGGTGTATGGTACTGCTGTATGACCGGGGTATCTATAGTATAAATCTATAGCTGGTGTACTGGTACTGCTGTGGTGTATGGACCGGGGGGTATATCTATAGTATAAATCTATAGCTGGTGTATGGTACTATAGCTGTGATTGATATCTATAGTATAAATCTATAGCTGGTGTACGGTACTGCTGTGTGACCGGGGTATCAATAGTATAAATCTATAGCTGGTGTACGGTACTGCTGTGTGATATCTATAGTATAAATCTATAGCTGGTGTATGGTACTGCTGTGTGAGGATATCTATAGTATAAATCTATAGCTGGTGTATGGTACTGCTGTGTGATATCTATAGTATAAATCTATAGCTGGTGTATATGGTACTGCTGTGTGATATCTATAGTATAAATCTATAGCTGGTGTATTGGTACTGCTGTGTGACCGGGATATCTATAGTATAAAATCTAATAGCTGGTGTATGGTACTGCTGTGTGAATATCTATAGTATACTGGTGTATGGTATCTGTGTGATATCTATAGTATAAATCTATAGCTGTGTATGGTACTGCTGTGTGACCGATATCTAAGTATATAATCTATAGCTGTGTACGGTACTGCTGTGTGATATCTATAGTAATAAATCTATAGCTGGTGTATGGTACTGCTGTATGACCGGGATATCTATAGTATAAATCTATAGCTGGTGTATGGTACTGCTGTGTGACCGGGGTATCAATAGTATAAAACTATAGCTGTGTGTATTGGTACTGCTGTGGTGATATCTGTATAGTATAAATCTATAGCTGGTGTACGGTACTACTGTGTGATATCTATAG
The DNA here is from genome assembly GCA_900303285.1 of Rhinella marina. NCBI lineage: Eukaryota > Metazoa > Chordata > Amphibia > Anura > Bufonidae > Rhinella > Rhinella marina. Next base: position 3,899 of record ONZH01002791.1, read on the forward strand.
TATAAATCTATAGCTGGTGTACGGTACTGCTGTGTGACCAGGATATCTATAGTATAAATCTATAGCTGGTGTATGGTACTGCTGTGTGATATCTATAGTATAAATCTATAGCTGGTGTATGGTACTGCTGTATGACCGGGGTATCAATAGTATAAATCTATAGCTGGTGTACGGTACTGCTGAGTGACCAGGATATCTATAGTATAAATCTATAGCTGGTGTATGGTACTGCTGTGTGATATCTATAGTATAAATCTATAGCTGGTGTATGGTACTGCTGTATGACTGGGGTATCAATAGTATAAATCTATAGCTGGTGTACGGTACTGCTGAGTGACCAGGATATCTATAGTATAAATCTATAGCTGGTGTATGGTACTGCTGTGTGATATCTATAGTATAAATCTATAGCTGGTGTATTGGGTAACTGCTGAGTGATCCGGCGGTATATCTATAGTATAAATCTATAGCTGGTGTATGGTACTGCTGTGTGTGATATCTATAGTATAAATCTATAGCTGGTGTACGGTACTGCTGTGTGATATCTATAGTATAAATCTATAGCTGGTGTATGGTACTGCTGTGTGATATCTATAGTATAAATCTATAGCTGGTGTATGGTACTGCTGTGTGATATCTATAGTATAAATCTATAGCTGGTGTATGGTACTGCTGTGTGATATGTATAGTATAAATCTATAGCTGGTGTACGGGACTGCTGTGTGATATCTATAGCTGGGCCTGGTGTATGTTTCTGCCTAGATTTGGAGACTTCTTCGGTAGAGCTGGTGTTCTTTTCCAACAGCTGACCTTTTGTTTCCATCTTCTTGCAGGTGGTACAAGCTCCGTTCAAAGCCCGGAAAAAAAGAAAAGGAGCGTGGAGAGATCCAGGTGTCCATTCAGTTCACCAGGAACAATCTGACGGCCAGCATGTTTGACCTTTCCATCAAAGACAAACCCAAGACACCTTTTGGAAAACTGAAGGACAAGTTGAAAGTCAAGAAACTTTCCCAAATGGAATCCTCTTCAGCCATCGTGCCAAGTAGCATCGGCCGCCTGGACAGTGACGAGGAGGATGAGAAGAAGCCAAAGTCCAAGGCAGCTGCCTTCTTTAAGGGACGGCTAAGGAAAAGCTCTCTAACAAGGTCCAATACTTCTCTGGGGTCAGATAGCACCATCTCCTCAACAAGTGGCACTATTCCCACCAGTGCCGGAATCTCAATAGTTCTTCCAGATGTCGTCAAAAAACCTGCTTCCAGAAACAGCAGCCTTTCCAACGAACCGACTGGTAAATGTCCTTCTGTGTAGAGGCCATTGACGTTGAGATTCCCTATTGTACTTGTAGAAAAATCTGATTAATAGTGCACACAGCTCCTGTTTCTAGCATAGAGCCTGGTCTACATGATGGTCTTTAGCTTGATCCTGTTAACCTAAGGACAAATTGTCTCAGAGTAGGGGGTGACTTTGGAATGAAGTTGTGTGCTCCAGCACCAAATATTGTGTTACGTAAAGTAGACTTGTCACGGATCCACCTCGGTGTGTTCACACACAAGACGACTTCTCAAAATCCAGAAAAAGATCTAACGAGTAGCATAAAAACTTTCTTTTATTCTGGAAAACACAATAAAAACTGCACAGCTTCAAGAAGAATCTATGCGTTTTTATGTTACTTGCTGGATCTCTTTCTGGTTTTTGAGGTGGCTTTGGAATCCTGTTTTTCTAAAGTTCTTTTTGCCATATTAATCAGATTTTTAATCAGTTTGAGAACTTCCATATTCATCTATGTTTTCTTTATGGCGATGACTTCTAGTCCATTTTATGTATTGATGAAAGCTGTGGAGAATGACCACTTAGGTACTTGTGACATTAGGAAACTTCTAGCAGAAGGCCTAGGCCTGTGATGTCTAACCTCCGGCACTCCAGCTGTGGTAAAACTACAACTCCCAAGATGTACACTTGCTTGGCTGTTTTCAGAACACCTCAGAAATGAATGGAGTATGCTGGGAGTCGTAGTTTCACCACAGCTGGAGTGCCGGAGGTTAGCCATCACTGGCCTAGGCACTGTTGTACTGCCTGCTCTCTGCTGCCCTCTAACTGCAGGTATGGGTATGGCAGTCTTCTTTTCTGTAGTCCAATATGTTCGTATTACATAGTAATGGAGCTGCTGCCTGGAGTCCGAAGAAGGTCGAAAAGAAATTGGCTATTTCTGATGATGGAGCTCTAGTTTCCAGTATTTTAGAACCATCTCACAACCCAGCTGACCATACGCACTGTGCACACCACAGCTCTCCTAGTACTATTTTATGCTATTCTTAAATAGTACCTTCATATATAAGTACAGTGTGAAAGGCTGAAGGAACCGGGGGGTGGGGGGGTCGTTTCGCTGGTCGATGCTGACTGATTGCCGCAAGGTGCATAATAAAACATATAAATAGACTAGCAGAAAGAACCGGCTTCGCCTGGGTATATTTCATCTATTTATTTAATGTTTCTGTGTGTCGTTGCAGAAAGAAAGTCAATGCAGCTGACAGAAGTTGATTTTTACCTTCATTTTTTCAATCCCTATTGGGGAGTGGGAGGGGGTGTGGTTTAATGGGACACGGGGGGGGGGGGGGGGGTTTAAGTCCTTCATTTCAGGGTGGCCTGAATTATAGGTTAATGCCATGGTAATTTGAGGAAACACAATGGGTAGCAGTGGAAGAAAACATTGCTTTGCGCGGGTATATTTATATAGCAGGCCACAGTCCGAAAGAGGCCCCCTCAATAATGTGCCAGTACCAAGTGCCCCCCAATAATGTGCCAGTACCAAGTGCCCCCCAATAATGTGCCAGTACCAAGTGCCCCCACAGTGCCCCCCAATAATGTGCCCCCACAGTGCCCCCCAATAATGTGCCAGTACCAAGTGCCCCCACAGTGCCCCCCCAATAATGTGCCAGTACCAAGTGCCCCCACAGTGCCCCCCCAATAATGTGCCAGTACCAAGTGCACCCAGCGCTCCTTTCCTGCCCTCCATGCCTCTTTCAGTGATGCGATGCAGGCCTCTTTCGGATTGTGGCCTGCGCTGTACGGCTCAGGCGGCGCGATGATGTCATCAGCCTATCAGAGGAACGGGCAGGGGAAACGACTCTCCCTCCCCTGCCCCGCAGCACAGACATCTGTATCGCTGTCCTGAGGACGGCGATACAGATGACCATTTTGATGAGCGCTCATCTCCCTGTCCCCTGCCACCGCCGCCCTCCACTGGTGATCAGGGCCCTGATTGCCACGGCCGGCAAACATCCATTCAGGGCCCGGTCCTGGGACGCGGACCGGTGGTTAGGGACCACTGATATATGGCACTATATACACCAATTGGCCATAATATTGAAACCACTGACCGGTGAAGGGAATGACCTTGATCTGGAGACAATGGCTCCTGTCGGGGGTGGAGGGATTCTGGTTGGGATATATGAGAGATTCTTACCATGGCTGTAGACCAGTGTTCCTCAACTCCAGTCCTCAGGGCCCACCTGCCGGTCAGGATTTGAGAATATCCCACAGAAAGGACTTACCACAGGTATTCAGATACTTGGAACCTAATTAGAACACCTGCCCAATACTACTACTAAGGAAATCCTGAAAACCTGACCGGCGGTTGGGCCCTGAGGAACGGAGCTGAGGAACACGGCTGTAGACAATGGTGTCAGATCATCTCTAGGATAGGCGGTCTTGTGGGGCCATTCCCTGTATGTAGTTGTTGGTCCCTACCAAAAGTGGTCCAAGGAAGCAGAGCTCATGGATGCCTAAGGGTAGACCAGCTACTCCAATCCCACAGAAGAGCTACTGTAGAGCAGTGGCAATGGTGTCAGGACACTGCATCTTGCTGTATAAGGGGCCTTGTTTCCCTACAGTGGTCAGAGGGGCCCTGCTGATCCCTACCCATGTCCAAAAACACCTATGACCACCAGAACTGGAGCATGGAGCAATGGAAGAAGGTGGCCTGGTCTGGTAAATCAGGTTTAAAACCAAGTCTGATCCATGGAGGAAGCATCGAGCTACTTACAGGACTTGGAGAACTTTGTGCCAGATACCACAGGACTCCTCAAAGGTCTTTTGGAGTCCATGTCTAATTGGCTGCTAGTGTTTTAAGGTTATGACTGAACAGTGTATATATATATTGTTGCTGTATACAATGATAGGAATGTAAAACGTACGTGACCAGTGTTCTAATTCTCCTGATGCCTTATGTCTTCTTAGTTAAAGATCATGAAGCTTCACCCAGGATGAAGCACAAGAGAGCGTTCAGTGATGAAGTCAGCCAACTAAAGCTGTTCCCAGAACCAAAGTCTGTCCAGAACTTAAAGCCAAAGGGTAGCCCCATCTCCAAGTCTTCTGTATGCATCAACGGAAGCCATGTCTACACAGAAGTGCCTTCTCCAAAGCCAGTCCATTCCCTAGAGAAATCTTCTCCTGCGTCCGTGTCGTTTCAGAATATAGTGAAGAAGGCAGAGGAGGTGACAGAAGTAATCAGAGGACCGAGCCATAGCTCAGAGAAACTGGAGCAGAAACCAACAGGTCCTACTGCAGAGGGGCAAACGGTCGCCTCGAAACCGTTGCCTCAACCAAAGCCAACGAACGACCCGGTACGAGTGGAGACCAAACCGGTTCAAATTACGACCCCTATGGTGTTTTCTGAGGAAGTGTCCAAGAATAAAAGTCAAGAAGCAAAGGCTAAAGAAGAGAAACCCAAGATCGGTCTTCAGTCTGGGACTGGAAAGAACGATCCTGGTAACAAGAGTCTCGCCGAACCAAATCCTCATGTGTCGACCAGCTCCGAGGAGAGAGGCAAGGTCGGCTCCTGGTTTGGGTCAAAAGATGCCAAGGAGACTCAACAAAAACCAAGGTGGGTAGTCCGTATTCTTTTTATTCTATCCACCTTCTGTCTAGAGAGCCCATATGGGTCCTTGTGTAGGATGTTCCTTCAACAAACGGGTTGCGCCACTTTTTAAAGCTTCTATACCCCCATGGACATTGGTTTGGTATCTTCAACTCCCACTTCAATGTCAAAGCATTGAAGAAAAGGTCTCTTGTGGGAATTGGTCGGGCAGTTGACAAGTGAAACGGTCATTACTGTCCTCTAATTTCCAGAGCTATCCATTTGGGATGTCCGTGGTTTTCCTTCCTGAAATCGGCAGTGATCTGGAACGTTTGGACATGCCTTACCTGTACAGTTGGCTTGTTTTCTATTGGCTTGGTCTGTTTGGTGGAGATATTTCCGTGTATCCAGAATTACTTCTTGGGCTGACAAACCCTAAATCGCTGTGAATGAGTCAGCTTTCCTTGTGTTCTACATACTTATGTGACAATTCCAATTCTACATTGGGCCGTTCCTCTGTTATTCCTCCTAACAGGTTATAAATGTTTGTGTGTCCAGACAGTGCTGAGCATTGATTCTGCTATTCAGATAAACGTCTGTCTGTGTAATACATGGGCGGCTTCAGTCCGCTATAGTAAGTGCCGCTGTGGGGTCATAGGGGCGGGGTCCAGGAAAATCATCCGTATGTCCTAATAAGACGTCTCCTGCGGATATGTTACACAGCAACCTCTGTCGCTCCAACTGTTGTGAAACTACAACTCCTAGCGTGCCCCAATCGCTTTTATAGGAGTTCCAAAAATAGCTGAGCAAGTGTGCATGCTGGGTGTTGTAGTTTCATAACGGATGGAGCGCTAAAGACTGAAACCCTCAGTCAGGTAGTGATAATTTTGGGCTGTTTTTGTCTGCACCCCGCTACCTGCTGGTTACCACACCAGTAATGATGTCACTTCCCCTCCATTGCTCACATCCTCCTCTGCCCCGTTTTCCAGCTCATTAACCCTTTAGTAACCTCACACATGTCAGCACGTTGATCCTTTCCGCTGAGCGCGCACAGGGTTAATTGACTGATATTGTCAAAAATGGTATCAATAAAAACTATGCAAAAATAAGTCCTCACACAGGTCCACAACTATAAAAAGTCATGGGGGTCACAATATGGCGACTACATATGCGTTTTTCACAGAAGCCCCTTTCACTTTTATGGGGCCAGGGCTGCGCGAATATAGAACACGCTGCGATTCTCACGAAATGCATCGCTGATACGTGAAAAACAACGCTCATGTGCGCAGACCCATAGAAATGAATGTTTCAGGATTCAACGCCGGTGCTATGCGTTCACTTCATGCATCGCACCCGTGCGGAAAACTCACTTGTGTGAAAGGGGCCTGAGAAAGTACGACTTGTCCTGCAAAAAACAAGCTCTCACGTCAACGGAAAAATAAAAAAATTATGGCTCCGGGAAGGCAGGGAGTAAAAAACGAAAGGGGAAAATTGCCCTGTCCTCAGGGGGTTAAAGGGGAACGCGCTATGATTTGTGACCCTTTGTGGGTGAAATTATAGTAAAGTTCTTATTCTCCCACTTTTCCAGAAGCTTCACCCACTAAAAACTGCAGCTTTTGGAAAGTGGAGTCCGATCAACACTGCAAATTTTACAGCGCAATTTTGGTGCTGAAAACTTGCCCGCTGTGCGTCCTTTCTGCCGCCTATACATCTCGATGGGAGGCAGCACTGAAAGGACACGACCCTTTGCGGCTTTAATCCTCATTGAGATGTATGGGAGGCAGAAAGGATGCGGCTGCCGGCGGGTTTTTAGTGAAATTGCACTGTAAAACCCGCCATGTGAACGGACCCTTAGAAGTAGCAACACAAGGTTTTTCTTAAGACACGAGATTGGCGTAAATGTTCTTGATATGCTGCACCGCGGCTTTACTACAGGCCTGGTGTACGCGGGAAGCTGCTGTGGATTATCAGTAACAATTGTGTAATTGCAGGGTTCAGTCACACAAAGTGCAGGGCCATCAAGGGAGGATGTCATTTACGGAACGCCGCTGTAATTACCGGATTAGAACGCGGCATCCGCACATTTGAATACACTTAGGATCAGGCCTGTTTTATGACGTCTTCCAGATGGAGACGAGACGACACAAGTGTATCTGGTGAAGGTGTCCAGGATTAGGAGATCTGAGCCACGGTCCATGGACTTTGTCTGGTTCAGGCAGAGGCGGCACAGTCCATGGACAAATGCGGTGCTTTGTATGGAGGAGACTTCTCTGCAGTCCTGGAGCTGGTGGGTGGAAGCGGTGTAATGGACACCACGTAGGGTGCGGTCATATCCACTAGTTCACCCTTAACTAGGAAACAACACATTTCTTAAATTGTCAGGATCCAGTTGTGAATCCACAGTCTTTGATCTGGTCAATAGTTGCCCATACATACGGGGATGTCCTTTCTGTCCCTCAAGAACATGCCCAATCCTCTGTTCATGCGGGTGGTATGCCACCGCCTAATGGCTTAAAGGGGTTGTCCCACGAAAAATATTCTACAGTTTTCAAATGAGCACCTGGATTTGAATACTTCTGTAATTGCATGTAATTAAAAATGTAATATAGCTACTGAGTTTTTCAGTAAAATGTATCTGTATAGGACCACTTGAGTTCTTATTTCTTTGACCTGCTCACTGAGAAGGCCGCACATGCTCAGTTTCATCTCTCATCTGCCTCCTGAGCTGCCTCCTGAGCTGGGGAGAGCTGAGACACGCCTCCTGAGCTGTGATGGGGAGAGCTGAGACACGCCCCCTGAGCTGTGATGGGGAGAGCTGAGACACGCCTCCTGAGCTGTGATGGGGAGAGCTGAGACACGCCTCCTGAGCTGTGATGGGGAGAGCTGAGACACGCCCCCTGAGCTGTGATGGGGGAGAGCTGAGACACGCCCCCTGAGCTGTGATGAGGGAGAGCTGAGACACGCCCCCTGAGCTGTGATGGGGAGAGCTGAGACACGCCCCCTGAGCTGTGATGGGGGAGAGCTGAGACACGCCCCCTGAACTGTGATGGGGAGAGCTGAGACACGCCCCTGAGCTGTGATGGGGAGAGCTGAGACACGCCTCCTGAGCTGTGATGGGGAGAGCTGAGACACGCCTCCTGAGCTGTGATGGGGAGAGCTGAGACACGCCTCCTGAGCTGTGATGGGGGAGAGCTGAGACACGCCTCCTGAGCTGTGATGGGGGAGAGCTGAGACACGCCTCCTGAGCTGTGATGGGGAGAGCTGAGACACGCCTCCTGAGCTGTGATGGGGGAGAGCTGAGACACGCCTCCTGAGCTGTGGGGGAGAGCTGAGACACGCCTCCTGAGCTGTGATGGGGGAGAGCTGAGACACGCCTCCTGAGCTGTGATGGGGAGAGCTGAGACACGCCTCCTGAGCTGTGATGGGGGAGAGCTGAGACACGCCTCCTGAGCTGTGATGGGGGAGAGCTGAGACACGCCTCCTGAGCTGTGATGGGGAGAGCTGAGACACGCCTCCTGAGCTGTGATGGGGGAGAGCTGAGACACGCCTCCTGAGCTGTGATGGGGGAGAGCTGAGACACGCCTCCTGAGCTGTGATGGGGGAGAGCTGAGACACGCCTCCTGAGCTGTGATGGGGGAGAGCTGAGACACGCCTCCTGAGCTGTGATGGGGGAGAGCTGAGACACGCCTCCTGAGCTGTGATGGGGGAGAGCTGAGACACGCCTCCTGAGCTGTGATGGGGGAGAGCTGAGACACGCCTCCTGAGCTGTGATGGGGGAGAGCTGAGACCCCTGAGGGGAACACGCCTCCTGAGCTGTGATGGGGGAGAGCTGAGACACGCCTCCTGAGCAGAAAATACACTCCCCTGAGCTGTCAGCTTGATATAAATCTAGCAGAACAGTGAGTGTGGAGATCTCTGGATCCATGTGAGGTACAGACTGGTTCTAGCTTTTGTTAGAAAAAGATTGTCATGAACTATATGATGTCTGATTTTCATTTTTTACATTATTCATGGGAGAACCCCTTTAAGGTGTCCATACACATTAGATAAAAGTTGGTGGTATCTGGTCTCTTTACCCCCTACAACATGCCCAGTCTTTTATTCCCAAAGTTGATTAGCCACAGTTTAAAGGCTATCTACACCTTTTGGAGGCAATTTTCTTTATTATTACATTGTAGTAATTTTGAGCTAAAAATTTTTATTTTTTTTTCAGTTGGTCTTCATGGCAAATATGGAGCGTTTTTTTTCTGTACAGGGCTGAGATGCTCTACTAGCTGCCTCTGGATTTTCTCTCTTTTCCGTCATCTGGGGAGCAGACAGGCTCCTTATCTCTGCTCTCTGACATTATAAACACTCATTATAGCTCAATCCTTATCTTACTGATAAGAATGTGGCTTAAATAAGTGCTTAGGACCTCTCAGTAGTTTAGAGACGAGGTTTAAAGGCATAAAAGGAGAGTGAAAGGACCAGTTAAACAGCTAGAAAAACTGTTAACAATATGTGACAGAATGGTTGAAATTTTTTCTTTGATAGTTGCTCGTTGTTGACTTATTCAGGTCACTCGTCCGATACATAAACGATCATCTGTGAAGGAACATTCATCTTTCTAGAACAAAGGTCTCTTCTAACAAAGATGGCCATATTCATTGCCATCATTCAACCAATTTCAGCCGTAACGACTGTTCGTTTTGGTGAAATGTAACAATAAATGATCCTTTTAGCCCATTGATATCACACAGCAATTGTCTGAAAAGGAGACAACCGTGCCGGTAATTGTTGTCCATTAGTTGGGAAGAATATCTGTCTGTCAGAGAGGTAGTTGAGAAAAGATCTTTAATCCTTCACCCGATGTTCATGTATGGTCAATGTAAGTGGCTGTAACGGGCAGGCTGAACTAGAATATGTCTGGCTACGTCTACAAAACCATCATTCACCAGACCATTGCTCCTTCAATAGTTGGTCAACCATCAGCCTACTCCTACTGTGTATGTCCACCTTTACTTACCAGGGACAGCTCTGTGTATAAAAGTCACCAAGTCTGCTGAGCTGACCAGGATGAGCGGGGTCAACTGACAATGTAATGTGTTTGGGGAGCTGCCAATTGTCCACCGACAGATGACGAGATGTCAGTGGAGAGAAGGAACAGGCGAACTGAATATTTTTTTTTACTGATTCTTTTGTTCTCCTAGGAGATAAGTCACCACCAGTAGTGTCTGACCGCCACCTTCTCCTCTCTTCCATTAACATGTACACACTCCGCCAAACCAAACGTGTACAGGGGGAGTCGGGAGATATTGCTGTTGAGCCATATTGAATGTGTATGGCCGGCTGTATGTTGTATGTTCAACATTGAACCATCTTCTAACGTTTCAAGCCTCCATGTTTGTGGTGGAGACGAGAGAATTAGCTTTACCAACCTTTACCACAGCCTTCTGTGGATTTTTGAGATCTTTACAGTAGCATGAACCAGCTTCTAAAAGTGCCCACACACCTTCAATAGTGGTCACCCAAAAGAGAGCCATTTCCCCCAACTCTGCTGTACATTCTTGGCTCAGCTAAGGCCTTGTTCACACTTCAGTTTTTTGATCAGTTATTTTCATCAGTTATTGTGAGTCAAAAACACTGAACAGGTGCAGATCTTTTCATTATACCTTATGTCTTTGGAGCTTCCACTCCTGGTTTTGGCTCACAATAACTGATGGAAATAACTGACGTGTGAACAAGACCTAAGAGTGGATGTGTCTTCCACCTCTGGTGGCACTTTTCTTCTGTGGAAGTTCTCTCTGCTGACATATGTCAGATTGGAGATGGAAGCATACGATATGCATTTTTGGCCAACAATAGTCTGTGTATGGTGTCCTTAACAATCGATTACCAGACGAAAGATCTATCAATGTTTGCTCAACTAATTTCTAATGTGTATGGCGCCTTTATTCCCCTGCATATTTATGGTGGAGACAGGTGTGTCCTAGCTATTCCTGCTGTCTATAGCGTATGGGCACGAAGAGAATTATAATGTTACCATGGTATTTCATGTTGTATGTGGTTTTCATGCTTAATCAAGATTTGTCTTCTAGTAGAGTGTATACTTGAAGGCACATTTGTATGAGGAACCTCTGATTGCCTTGCACTGTTAATTGCACTATACCCCAACCACTCATGTTCAGAGACACCCGACTTCACTCCTTACTCTTCAGAACCTCTTACATACTTCCAATCAAACATAAGTTTGTGCGAGCGTAACATAGTCCATGTTGTTTGGCACTAACCCGGAGGACTGTTTTGTCTTCCTCCACAGCCTGGATGTGTCTCCTCAGGTAGAAACCAGCTCCTCTGCTTCTTCCCTCTGTTCCCCATGCCTTTTTGCCCAACCTACATCTTTATTAGATGCATCTGCTTTGCCTAGAACTAACCTTCATAGAGCTTCTCCTAGTGGTGTCTTTGGGAGCCTGTCTACTAGCAACCCGTTTCTGAACTCACTACAGAGCAACCCTTTCTTTGAGGACTTCCTTTCTGACCGGTTACTAAACACTTCTTCACCTACTCACTTTTTCTCTAGTTTTCCCTCTGGGTCTATTGCTACCTCAGAAGCTGCTGAATGGGGCTCTTCTCTTGTGGAGGAACACAGTCCATTGCCTTCCTTGTGCTCTACAGAAGATATGAATATATACTTGATCCAAGGAAAAAGTGGCAACTTCGAAGCGGTCATCGATCGTCCTGAATTGCGTCTTGCCCAAAGCTCTTCATCAGAACCTCCAATGTTCACGGGATGGGAAGAGCAATTTGATGCTCTTGCTTCAAGTCGATTGCAGCCTTCATCTAGCAGTTACCAACAGTCCCCAGAACCTGAAGACCCTAACATAACAAGTGCCTCAGAGAACTATCCATTGTCTTCTTTTGGCAAACTGGAAACCATGACTGGCATGTTAACACCCCCTGACGGTAATGAATGGCATAAACTGAAGTCAAATAACTCTAATTTTGACACATGTTGGCCAGACATATTGAACAATGATGCAAAAAAATCTGGTGAACTCGAACCATCTCCCCTTTTGACCAATTTCTCTCCAACAAATATTCCATCTACCAGGTCTACGGGACATAATTTGCCTACAGAAACATGTAAAGATCAGAATACATTCAACCTTTCTTGTCAGCATGTAGATACTCCACTACCTGCCTCTTCCAAGAACAGGGTAGCCTCTGTCCAACCTCTTCTACAGATAGGGCAGAATATAGATGGTGTGGAAGAGATGGCAAGGCAAGACTCTCCGATCCTAACAAAGGACACCGTTGCCATGGCTCTCATAGGTGAACATGTTCTAGAACTGGTAGAAAGTGATATTGACGTATATAGCACGCAGGTGTCCAAAGAGGCAGTTGAACAATTCTCAACCGTACACAATCCCGAAAGGATAAGGGATGAGCCAGAAGTCATGGTTACTGAAAAGGTTGAGGGGATAATTAAAGAACAGGCCATTAGTGTCAATGTAGGGTCTGTAGCACCACCCAAGCCCCCTCGGCTCATGCTGTCATCTTCGGTTGAACAGATAGAGACTGAAGATTATAATTACCAACAAACAAGCCATCAGGACACCACTGGAAAACAAATGGAGAACCCAGAGGAACATGTGCAAGAGCAAAACATGGGGGTTAGCAAACAAATGGTCTCTCCAGTGGCCTGTTGTCCTGTAATTGAGATAAGGAGCCCAGTGTTAGGAGCTTTTACTGAAGACACCGAATCCACCGCTGAGGGCCTTTTGACTAATCTAAGGGAAGAAAATAATGATTTGGGTGCTCTTAATGGGGAACACCTGTTAGATGTAAATGAAGTAACGCCAACAGAGCAGTTCAGGACTTGCCCATCCAGTGTCTCACTAGGCACAGACCTTTCAAGTGCTCATGAAGGCTCTGATAAATTGGAGTTAATTAACCGTAGTTCATCCAAGCCATTCAACTTAACGTTGGGGGGCACCAAACACAATCACGATGACTTCAACTTCCAAAAACCAATGCCATTGTCAAAAATACAAAAAGGAAGTAGATCTGAATTGTCCAGTCTCTCTAAAAAGGGCGACCAGTCTGACTTTGTGTTTTGGTCTGCCCTAGAGGAACAGATACCTTCACATGTGATAGAACTGAGCACCAGACAAAATGTGCCAACGAGTCAGGGTGATACTGCCCTTTCAGATGGCAGAAATGTAAGCAATATGAATACTGGAGAAAGAACTGAGCCAGAACGGAATAATAAGAAAGATGTACTAGTCCTAATGGGGGTAGGATCCAATAGTCCACCACCAATTGAGTTACAAGATGCTAGGCTTGAGTATGAAGCTAAAGCTTTAAGAGATGATAGCCAACATGGTTATTCTTTGAGCCAACAGTCTTCCTGGTCAGCAGATATCATTGTAGACTTTAAGAATGAGGACTTCTGGAGAACAAATTCTGACCAGTTAGACCAAAATCATGTAGAAAACTTGCCATCACCAGGAAATCCCTTTACCCCAGTTGACAGAACGCCTTTAAGTCACAAAAACCCATTTGTTATTGAACACCCTCAAAGTAGTCAGAGTTCCGAGTCTTCACTACAAGAAGATACAAGCTTCAAAGACCTTCATACTCATGCTGCTCCCAAAAATGTTCCATCTGCTGTTCCCCCATCTGATACGAAAGCTCCTTACCTGCATGGCAGTCCACCTCTGGCCTTCTCCACTCCTTCCCTAGCAGCAGCCCCAAACCCTAAGCCATCAAACTTCCCATCTCCAATCATGCTTCTGACAACCTCTGGTGCCACTACAACAACCAATACCCACACAGCAACTTTGTCGGGCTTGCTCTCTCCTGTGGCCGGTGGTGTGACAACAGCTGCCCCTCCGATTCTGCCTCTGGAGACACAGACAGCTGACAATCCATTTATGCCACTAAAGACCAGGTGAGCTATCGGGGAAACTTGGATTGTGTTGCGTGCGGTGAGGATGTGGACTGTGCAAAGCATGGCTGAATATGTGGAGAGCATGCCAGTAGTCTTAGGCAGGAATCACTGTGTGTATGTTTTCCTTCAGTGAAGATGCCTGTGTATGGTCTGTGATGCCACCAGAGTTAGATATTGAACCATATAAAAACTGGTGTTGAGTGACAGCTAGCCACTCTGTAATTTGAAGGCAACAATTAAAGTGACCCTTACAGGCCGAACCTGTAGACGGCACACGTATGGTCAACGTACCTTTTGCCCTCTGCTCCTACATGCTGCTTCCGTTCTTACATTCTGGTCCCCATCTAATTCCTTTCAAGGTGGCCACCACCATCTCAGACATCACCAGCCAAAGCTTTGTAGGAAAGTCAAATACAGCCCCTCTTCACTACCCTTGGGTAGACAACACCGATGATGTAGGAACATAGGGCACTAGCTATTTTGACTTGACTAGCTATTTAATTTTTTAGAGGATCTGTGTACGTGTCTATTTTATTTCGAGGGAAATAGTGACCGGTCCATATAAGAACTGTTAGGTCGTATGATCCAGTGCAATACTGGTTATGACATGCATATGGCCAGTCATAGCACAGCCATATATACATAAGGTATACCTTAAATGCCTTATCAGTGGAGGTTCAACTACCTTGACCACCGCCAATCAGCAGAACTAGGGTCTTCTTTCTTTGTTTCTACCCTAAAGCCAAGTGAAATTAGAAAGAAAAACCTTTACCTGGGAGTGACTTCCCAATGATATTCCATAGATATTTACAGGGCTGTGGAGTCGGTAAGCCAAAGCCCCGACTCTGACTCCTCAATTTCCCCTGACTCCGACTCCCTCATACATGGAGCATGTTTAAGTGATAACTTTAAACAAACTTTGCATAAATCAATCGTACAGATATGTCATGACAAAAATAAAGTTTGTAATATATGTTTTACTAATATCTTTACTCTGAACATTCAGTATCAGGCTTCTCTGGGTACAGCTCACTAAGGGCCTGATGTATGAAAACTGTCTAGGTCTAAGACTTTCTTTGTTGCCCATAGCAACCAATCAGCTCCCCTTTCATTGCTCCAGAGCACTATATGAAATGAAAGTGGAGCTCTGATTGGTTTCTATGGGCAACAAAGAAACTTCTACACCTAGACAGTTCTCATACATAAGGCCCTAGGTGTTTTACATAAGAGGAAAAGCAAACTAAAACATAAAGCAGAGAGAACATAGACACGTGATTTATGCACAGTTTATTGAAAGTTTAGATATACTAACAAGTACTTGTCTTAAAGGGGTTTTCTTAGCGGGTTGATTCACTGGCTGACAGGCAGTTTGCACTCACTCTGTCTCCTCAGGCTGTGGGTGGGTCTCCAGCAGTTATTAGCATATATTAACTTACTCTGACAGAGCAGGAGGTTGTGATCTCTAACACAATTACAGGTAAAGCTTCTCAGTCCTCGCAACACTTGAACCTTTTGCTTACTGCAGGTAATCACTCAGAGCTCAGTCCCATCATTCTTCACTGCTCTCAGCCAATCAGATAGCAGTCTTTCTGGTCTGTAGGTTACCATAGAAACCAGTGTACAGTGAGAGACCTGCTGAACTGTCTATAGTTCATGACTAAAGTAAAATCTACTGACCACTGTATTTAGAAAAGTCTTAGTAGTCTCTAGTAGATCTGAGATAAGTGCAGCCATTCCTTCCCAGTGCTCTTTTCCTCTGATCTGTAGCAGATGAGTTTAACTTCTGAGCATCTACATAAAGGGCAGCACACAGTCATCTCAACTAAAAGCCTAGATCCTTAGTTCAGGAATAGAACAGACATTTATAGGACATTTCATCATTTTCCCAAATTCTTATGAAAATATATTCAGCACGTACTGCATTGAACTAAATGTACCAATTTATTATATATTTTTGGAGTCTAAAGTCGGTCCATTTTATACCAAATCCAACTCCGACTCCACAGCCCTGGATATTTAGAACTGTAGTACTCTTCTAATATGTAACTGGCTCCTCTTTGCTGCCATCTTTTGTCTCAACAAGCCTCAAGAGCATCAGTGAGGTGGGCCAGTGATGTTGACTATGAAGTCCTGGATCATGCTAGGAGTTCAGTTCATTCAAATGGTTTTCATTGGGTTGAGATAAAGCTTTGTCCGGTGATTGTACCAATATAACCAAATCGTTATTTGTGGACCTTATTGTTTGCCCATAGCAAATTGTTTTGGTGAAACATGAAAGAACCTTTTCCAAACTGGCCAGAAAGTTGGACATTTGGACACACATCTCTAGGTAGTCCTAGTTTGGTGGAGCTGGATATGTGCTCAACCTATGTGTCTGGGGTGGACATGTAGTGTGCAAATTGGTGAAACTTCGATGGTTTGTCAACCTCAATAAACTTTAAATCAGCAGTTAAAAAGTATTTATCATAGCTGTCAATTCAATTGACCCAATTCCAGCAGCTCCAAGATATGGCGACATAGACTCCCAGACCTTACCAACCAAAAATCTCCAACAATATGATCTATAAAATTGCTACTGCTAATGGCTCGAAAACCATTGAAAAAAAGTAATGGGCAGAGAGGACAACTTTGCCTTGTACGTGATGTTAGACCACAAGTTTTGGAATGCCCCCCATAACAATAAATCTTAGCTGAGGGAATTTGAATATAAGAAGTCAGACCCAGACCCAGATTGCATCATTGTGGTGGCCATTAACCTACGTTGAGAACTTTAGGCGCACACTGAGAAATTGGAGAATTCTTTTATTCTTGGACGTTAATTTATAGCTTACCCTAAATTCTCCAAATTAAAGGGGTTCTCCTAGAATTAAGACATTGAAAATACGGAAATATTACTTTATTATAAATATATTCCCAAATACCTTTCATTAGTTATAATGACTTGTTTTGTCTTGGGAGCAATCATTAGGAGAAACAAAATGGCCGCCGTCCCATTACTACACACAAAACCTGTCCTAATCACACAGGAGGACAAGTTACTTCACAACACTGAGGTAAAGAGCTGACTCATCCTCCTCTCTGCTCTGTTTGTCAGGGATTATGATCCTGAATACAGTTTAATATGATATTTAGCTGAATCTTTGTGGGAATGTAGTTTATCAAGACACATGAAGTACAGAGAGGACAGACAGGACAACAGAGACTGCATACAAGAGCTGCTGCTCATCAGCCACATCTGCTCATGAACTCCATTCCTACAGAGATTCAGATAAAGATCTTATCAACTGTATTCAGGCTTATAATCTCTGACAAGCTGAGATGAGGATGAGGCAGCTCTTTACCTCAGTGATGTGAAGTTAGGACAGGTTCTGTGTGTACTAATAGGACGGCGGCCATTTTATTTCTCCTAATCATTGCTCCCCAGACAAAACGAGCCATTATAACTAATGTAAGGTATTTTGGGAATATATAATGAAGTAATATTAAGTATTTTCATTTTCTTAATTCCCGGAAAACCCCTTTAAATGACGTGAGGCACCAAGGCCACACTGATCTTCTGGCCCACATTTACTAAAATATTTACATTAGTTTTTGTGTTTCAAAAAGTGCACAATGACTTTTGATAATTTTGTGCTCAAGTTTCTAACGTTTCTGTCTCTCGTTACCTACCAGATGTGGACACGATCTCCAAGGAGACTTGATTCTAGTCATATTTACGAAGAGTAAAGGTTACATTTTCAAATTAGATAAATTTGATTGAGGTGTGTAGCTTTTAATAAGCTCCATCTGGATCTCTTGTGGTTTCTGTCATTTTGATAAAAATAGTGTTGCGTGCAAAGTTTTTTTTTTTTTTTTCTTCTAAATGGTGGAATCTTCAGCGGAGGCTCAAAATGGAACCTGAGATGCAGATAAGTGAATAAAGCCTTAGGCCTCTTTCAGATGAGTTGGTAGCAAGCTCCTCTATGTTCTGCAAACTGAACACAGATGAGTTTTAAAATGGACCTCACACAGATTGAGTCCATGTACGGTCAGGCCTGCTCATTTCAATGAATTAGTCTTGCAGGAAAAAAATGGACAAATATAGACTTAAGCGGTTTTTCTCACTCAGAAACCCCTTGTGAAGATACCCATTTAACAGAATGGGTCAGTGTTCAGTCTGGGTGCTGTGCATTGTAAACTCAGAAAACACTCACACGGTAAGTCCATTTAAAATTGGCTTTCTAACCACAATGGTCAGACTACCATGATGACATCGTCTGATGAGTGCAGAGTTTGCTGGACAAGTTCTTTGGCCTTGCTTTTGCATAAATCCCTACCCTTTATAGGCAGACAGATCAATTCAGACCCCAGACTGGACCCGTAAATCAATGCAGACCCCAGACCGGACCCGTAAATCAATGCAGACCCCAGACCGGACCCGTAAATCAATGCAGACCCCAGACCGGACCCGTAAATCAATTCAGACCCCAGACCGGACCCGTAAATCAATTCAGACCCCAGACCGGACCTGTAAATCAATTCAGACCCCGGACCGGACCCGTAAATCAATGCAGACCCTGGACCGGACCCGTAAATCAATGCAGACCCCAGACCGGACCCGTAAATCAATTCAGACCCCCCACCGGACCCGTAAATCAATGCAGACCCCGGACCGGACCCGTAAATCAATTCAGACCCCCGACCGGACCCGTAAATCAATGCAGACCCTGGACCGGACCCGTAAATCAATGCAGACCCCGGACCGGACCCGTAAATCAATGCAGACCCCGGACCGGACCCGTAAATCAATGCAGACCCCGGACCGGACCCGTAAATCAATGCAGACCCCGGACCGGACCCGTAAATCAATGCAGACCCCCGACCGGAGCCGTAAATCAATGCAGACCCCCGACCGGACCCGTTAATCAGTGCAGACCCCAGACCGGACCCGTAAATCAATGCAGACCCCCGACCGGACCCGTAAATCAATGCAGACCCCGGACCCGTAAATCATTTGTTTACTTTTACTTGTAAGGACAAGTAAGAATCTAATAGGACAACATTTCGCTTCAAATGCGAAAATGCCACTTTCACGGGGATCACATGCTGACGACTTTACGGTGTGCTCTGAGACTGAGAACCAATAGTCGGGGGCAGGCATGGGGTTAAACTTAAAAAAAAAAAAAAAAAAAGTCACTTGCCTGTTCAGTGTCCCGGCACCAAGCTTTGGCCTCCATCACTTGGACTGGAAGTGTGATCTGTCACAACTTCCAGACCATCGGTGGCCTCAGCGGTGATCTTTCTAATGTGCTGTTCCTTCTCAGGTCAGTATTTTTATACCAAGCCCGCCCCCTACTTATTGGTTCCCAGTCTTAGAGAATCCCTTTAAATATCAGAATGTCACGTTCTTACTATGTGCTAGAGGCAATGTTTCTATATTCGGCCAGGTTAAAACAAAAGTGAATATTTGTTCTTAAAAAATAAAAAAAAAATACAAAATCAAATATACAAATAAAGAAAACAACATTGGTATCTCCGCAGTCAAAAATACCTGTCACCAAGCAATTTTTTGTTAATTTTTTTTTTCTTTGCCGCATCCCAAGACCCATAACTTTTTTTATTTTTTTTATTTTTTTTTTTCTTTCATTGGAGCTATGTGAGAGCTTGATTTTTGTGGGACGACTTGTAGTTTTCATTGGTACTGTTTTGGGGTACATAGCACTTTTTGATCACCTTTTTTTTTTTTTTTTTTGTGTAGAGCATAAGAAAAAACTTTTGGCTTTTTTTTAAATAAAAATTTATTTTAACTTTTTTTTTTTCTTTTTTTAACCATTTACTTGTCCCACAACCTCACAGGTGATCATTAGATCGCTTATGAACCATCAGGCTGTGCATACACTGCAGGTAGGCCTGGGGCAATATCATTTGTGGGGTGCCAATGCCTTGCTGAGGGTCTCCCTCCCTCTGAACTGCTTACATACCGGACTCACTGTCTGGCTCACACGGCCCAGATTGGTGCTTCTGCCAGTTCGGGCCATTAGAACAGGAGCCCAGCTTTCATGTGAGAGTAGTGCTTAGAGTTGACCCCCTATAATAGCAGATTAGCCTAAGACCCATTAGTTACTGCTGTAAAAAGGCGTATTGGGGGTCATTAAGGAGTTAAAATATGTGTTTATTCTGTGGGGTGAATGCGGTAACAGGAAAAAATAACAATAAAAAGTGATTAAAATGGGTGGCGGCCCTTCCCGCTGTCTGCTTGTGGCGGTGGCCCTTCTCGTCTGCTTGTAGCGGTGGCCCTTCCCGCAGAGGCCCTCCCCAACGCCTGCTTGTAATAAAAAGTTTGGACCAACGATATATATATATATATTTTTTCATAAGTGCATATCCATAAAGCAGAACTATGGGTATATAAAGGTATGGTTGCACAACATATAATAAACAATAAGAATAGAAATAAATTTAAATATATGTGGCGCTATGCCGACTGACGACGCCCATTCACCTAGGACTTCCTGGTAGGATACCTATTTAGCTGGTTTCACACGCCCTGAACAATGGAGACTTGGATGTAGTCTGAACAGAGGCATAGACGAGTGTAGGGACCCACTCCACAGGAAGTTACCGTGACGTATGGTGAGTGGGCATGATCACGCATTTGCAAATCTGTGTAACTAAGGACTTCCTTTTTTATCTTTAGTCGGCATAGCGCCACATATATTTAAATTTATTTCTATTCTTATTGTTTATTATATGTTGTGCAACCATACCTTTATATACCCAACGTCTGCTTGTGGCGGCGGCCCTTCTTGCTGTCTGCTCACCCTTCCCGCTGTCTGCTTGTGGCGGCGGCCCTTCTTGCTGTCTGCTCACCCTTCCCGCTGTCTGCTTGTGGCGGCGGCCCTTCTTGCTGTCTGCTCACCCTTCCCGCTGTCTGCTTGTGGCGGCGGCCCTTCTTGTTGTCTGCTCACCCTTCCCGCTGTCTGCTTGTGGCGGCGGCCCTTCTTGCTGTCTGCTCACCCTTCCCGCTGTCTGCTTGTGGCGGCGGCCCTTCTTGCTGTCTGCTCACCCTTCCCGCTGTCTGCTTGTGGCGGCGGCCCTTCTTGTTGTCTGCTCACCCTTCCCGCTGTCTGCTTGTGGTGGCGGCCCTTCTTGCTGTCTGCTCACCCTTCCCGCTGTCTGCTTGTGGCGGCGGCCCTTCTTGTTGTCTGCTCACCCTTCCCGCTGTCTGCTTGTGGCGGCGGCCCTTCTTGCTGTCTGCTCACCCTTCCCGCTGTCTGCTTGTGGCGGCGGCCCTTCTTGCTGTCTGCTCACCCTTCCCGCTGTCTGCTTGTGGCGGTGGCCCTTCTCGTCTGCTTGTTGCGTCGGCTTACTCCGCCATCTACTTGTGGCAGTGGCCTTTCTAGCTGTCTTCTCACCCTTCCCGCTGTCTGCTTGTGGCGGTGGACCTTTCCGCCATCTGCTCGCAGTGGCCCTACCAGTTATGATGGCATAGTTTAATATACAATTAGGGGCACTTACCCTGTGTATCTGTAGTGAGGACTCCTGGTGAGCCCAGTGACTCCAGTAGAAGTACCCAGAGATATATTTTAGTGCCCCAATATCTTCATGTCCTCGTGTGTGAGATGTTGAGTCATGAATGTGTGTTCAGTTGATCTCCATCACCAGAAGAAGTGACTGTATAAATATGTGACGTCACTGTATAGGAAATCACATTAAACCTCCGGTTCTTCTCTCTTGTAGTCCCCACCCAGTGAAACCGATCAGCGCCACTCACTCTGAATCAACGCCAGAAAAGAAGATGCAGCGACCG
The DNA here is from genome assembly GCA_900303285.1 of Rhinella marina. Classification (NCBI taxonomy): domain Eukaryota; kingdom Metazoa; phylum Chordata; class Amphibia; order Anura; family Bufonidae; genus Rhinella; species Rhinella marina. Next base: position 25,475 of record ONZH01002791.1, read on the forward strand.
GTACTCACCACTGCGCTGAGCAGCGGGCTGGAGATGCTAAAGTCTGTGACCGGCGGACAGAACTCCACACCTAAGAAGCAGGAGCGGCTGAAGGTGTGCACTCGCCATATACATCATATTGGGGAGGTAGATAGAGGGGCCCTGATTTACATATCATATTATGGAGGTAGATAGGGGGGCCCTGTCCGTGTATATATCATGTCATGGAGATAAATAGATGGGCCCTGACGTACAAATCATATTATGGAGGTAGATAGAGCGATCCTGACCGTATATCTCATGTCATGGAAGTAGAAAGAGGGCCTCTGACTGTGTGTGTACGTGTATATGTGTACGTGTGTGTATATATATATATATATATATATATATATATATATATATATATATATATATATATATATATATATATATACACTCACCGGCCACTTTATTAGGTACACCATGCTAGTAACGGGTTGGACCCCCTTTTGCCTTCAGAACTGCCTCAATTCTTCGTGGCATAGATTCAACAAGGTGCTGGAAGCATTCCTCAGAGATTTTGGTCCATATTGACATGATGGCATCACACAGTTGCCGCAGATTTGTCGGCTGCACATCCATGATGCGAATCTCCCGTTCCACCACATCCCAAAGATGCTCTATTGGATTGAGATCTGGTGACTGTGGAGGCCATTTGAGTACAGTGAACTCATTGTCATGTTCAAGAAACCAGTCTGAGATGATTCCAGCTTTATGACATGGCGCATTATCCTGCTGAAAGTAGCCATCAGATGTTGGGTACATTGTGGTCATAAAGGGATGGACATGGTCAGCAACAATACTCAGGTAGGCTGTGGCGTTGCAACGATGCTCAATTGGTACCAAGGGGCCCAAAGAGTGCCAAGAAAATATTCCCCACACCATGACACCACCACCACCACCAGCTTGAACCGTTGATACAAGGCAGGATGGATCCATGCTTTCATGTTGTTGACGCCAAATTCTGACCCTACCATCCGAATGTCGCAGCAGAAATCGAGACTCATCAGACCAGGCAACGTTTTTCCAATCTTCTACTGTCCAATTTCGATGAGCTTGTGCAAATTGTAGCCTCAGTTTCCTGTTCTTAGCTGAAAGGAGTGGCACCCGGTGTGGTCTTCTGCTGCTGTAGCCCATCTGCCTCAAAGTTCGACGTACTGTGCGTTCAGAGATGCTCTTCTGCCTACCTTGGTTGTAACGGGTGGCAATTTGAGTCACTGTTGCCTTTCTATCAGCTCGAACCAGTCTGCCCATTCTCCTCTGACCTCTGGCATCAACAAGGCATTTCCGCCCACAGAACTGCCGCTCACTGGATGTTTTTTCTTTTTCGGACCATTCTCTGTAAACCCTAGAGATGGTTGTGCGTGAAAATCCCAGTAGATCAGCAGTTTCTGAAATACTCAGACCAGCCCTTCTGGCACCAACAACCATGCCACGTTCAAAGGCACTCAAATCACCTTTCTTCCCCATACTGATGCTCGGTTTGAACTGCAGGAGATTGTCTTGACCATGTCTACATGCCTAAATGCACTGAGTTGCCGCCATGTGATTGGCTGATTAGAAATTAAGTGTTAACGAGCTGTTGGACAGGTGTACCTAATAAAGTGGCCAGTTAGTGTATATATAATATATTAGTACAGACCAAATGTTTGGACACACCTTCTCATTCAAAGAGTTCTCTGTATTTTCATGACTATGAAAATTGTAGATTCACACTGAAGGCATCAAAACTATGAATTAACACATGTGGAATTATATACTTAACAAAAAAGTGTGAAACAACTGAAAATATGTCTTATATTCTAGGTTCTTCAAAGTAGCCTCCTTTTGCTTTGATTACTGCTTTGCACACTCTTGGCATTCTCTTGATGAGCTTCAAGAGGTAGTCACCTGAAATGGTTTTCACTTCACAGGTGTGCCCGGTCAGGTTTAATAAGTGGGATTTCTTGCCTTGTAAATGGAGTTGAGACCATGAGTTGTGTTGGGCAGAAGTCAGGTGGATACACAGCTGATAGTCCTACTGAATAGACTGTTAGAATTTGTGTTATGGCAAGAAAAAAGCAGCTAAGTAAAGAAAAACGAGTGGCCGTCATTACTTTAAGAAACGAAGGTCAGTCAGTCCGAAAAATTGGGAAAACTTTGAAAGTGTCCCCAAGTGCAGTCGCAAAAACCATCAAGCGCTACAAAGAAACTGGCTGACATGAGGACCGCCCCAGGAAAGGAAGACCAAGAGTCACCTCTGCTGCGGAGGAGAAGTTCATCCGAGTCACCAGCCTCAGAAATCGCAGGTTAACAGCAGCTCAGATTAGAGACCAGGTCAATGCCACACAGAGTTCTAGCAGCAGACACATCTCTACAACAACTGTTAAGAGGAGACTGTGTGCAGCAGGCCTTCATGGTGGAAACCACTGCTAAGGACAGGCAACAAGCAGAAGAGACTTGTTTGGGCTAAAGAACACAAGGAATGGACATTAGACCAGTGGAAATCTGTGCTTTGGTCTGATGAGTCCAAATTTGAGATCTTTGGTTCCAACCACCGTGTCTTTGTGCGATGCAGAAAAGGTGAACGGATGGACTCTACATGCCTGGTTCCCACCGTGAAGCATGGAGGAGGAGGTGTGATGGTGTGGGGGTGCTTTGCTGGTGACACTGTCGGGGATTTATTCAAAATTGAAGGCATACTGAACCAGCATGGCTACCACAGCATCTTGCAGCGGCATGCTATTTCATCCGGTTTGCGTTTAGTTGGACCATCATTTATTTATCAACAGGACAATGACCCCAAACACACCTCCAGGCTGTGTAAGGACTATTTGACCAAGAAGGAGAGTGATGGGGTGCTACACTAGATGACCTGGCCTCCACAGTCACCAGACCTGAACCCAATCGAGATGGTTTGGGGTGACCTGGACCGCAGAGTGAAGGCAAAAGGGCCAACAAGTGCTAAGCATCTCTGGGAACTCCTTCAAGAGTGTTGGAATACCATTTCAGGTGACTACCTCTTGAAGTTCATCAAGAGAATGCCAAGAGTGTGCAAAGCAGTAATCAAAGCAAAAGGTGGCTACTTTAAAGGGTTATTCCCATCTCGGACAATGGGGGCATATCGCTAGGTGCTGGGACCTGCACCTATATCGAGAACGGGGCCCCGAAAGTCAAGGAGGGCGCACCGCGCATGCGTGACCGCCCTCCATTCATTTGTATGGGGCTGGCGAAAATAGCTGAGCTCTGGCTCGGCTATTTCCGTCGGCTCTATACAAATGAATGGGAGCTGGGCCGCGCATTTTCGGCGGCCCCATACAAATGAATGGAGGGTGGCCGCGCATGCGCGGTGCGCCCTCCTTGACTTTCGGGGACCCGCACCTATAGGACAATGGGGGCATATCCTAGCGATATGCCCCCATTGTCCGAGATGGGAATAACCCTTTAAAGAACCTAGAATATAAGTCATATTTTCATTTGTTTCACACTTTTTTGTTAAGTATATAATTCCACATGTGTTAATTCATAGTTTTGATGCCTTCAGTGTGAATGTAGAATTTTCATAGTCATGAAAATACAGAAAACTCTTTGAATGAGAAGGTGTGTCCAAACTTTTGGTCTGTAAAATATATATATATATATATATATATATATATATATATATATATATATATATATATATATATATATATAATAATGTTATAGAGGTAGATAGAAGGGCCCTGACGGTATATATATCATGTTGTGGAGCAGCAGTATTGGATGGCTTTTGTTTTTGTTTTCTTTTAAATAGAGGGGTACTGAATAGCGTTCCCATCTCTTTGACATCATTATGGTCCACTCTGTCCTTTGGCTCATTTTAGACATATTGGATTCTGAGAGAGTCCACCAGTGCTTATCTACAGGTGATGTGGGGTGGTACTTCATCCAGTGTCCTCTAACATAGTAACATGGCTTGTAAGACATCTGTCCATCCAGTTCAGACTGTTATCCTCTAGTTGATCCAGAGGAAGGCAAATAAGAGCCAATTTTCCTTATTTTAGGGGGAAAAAATTCCTTCCCGACTCGAATCAGGCAATCAGAATAACTCCCTGGATCAACGACCCATCTCTAGTAACTATAACCTGTAATATTATTATACTCCAGAAATACATCCTCTTGGACTCTTTTAGTGAATTCACCACCACCTGGTAGAGAGTTCCATAGTCTCACTGCTCTTACCGTTAAGAATCTTGTATCTTTGGTTTCCTCTGGTTAATCACATTTTCTTTTTACCTTCTCTTCAGGATCTTTGTCTACCAGACCAAGCGGCCAAGTACTACCACCTTACCCATGATGAGTTGATCCAAATGCTGCTCCAACGTGAGTCTGAGTTGTTGAAAAAGGACAACCACGTACGAGAGTTGGAAGACTACATTGATAAGCTGCTGGTGCGAATAATGGACCAGGCACCCGCTCTGCTCCAAGCTCCGCTGGAAACGAAAAAGTAGACTCAATGCGTGGTCAACGTTGGGACAATCTGGGACATGTTTCCTTGCTCAGTGGTGTAAATTTTGGGTATAGAGTGGGCAAACAGCTCTGTAGTCTTGACATGAACCCCTTCCCAACGTACGTCTTAACTTTTTCTGATGCTGGACGTCTTAGAACTTGCAGGAAGAAGCTTCCAGGAATGATTTACCATTGATATGTTAAGTTTAGCGGCTATTGCACATTGGGTGCAGTGATTGTAGCAGCTCCTTATCCTCCACAAGCCAAAGACAGTGGGAACAGTTCTGCGTCCACGAAGGTGTGAAGGCGACGTGGTAAACACTCTCCACATCTCTGTATACATGCATTGCTTCACTGCTCTTCTCGTTGCGAGATCATCCATTGTGTTTGTAGTAACTTTCTCAAGTGTGACGTAGTTGTCTGGGATTCAGTCCAGGCAGTTGACAGTACAACAAGTATGAAGAGTGTCAACACTTCTCACAGTTTTCTCTATTACTCGGGTAAATATTCTGTGCCGTAGTAAATAGCAGAGTTGTCTTTCAAAGGGGTTGAAAACAATAGAAGAAATGTTACGGCAGTAGGCGGCCATCTTGGAGGACAATGCAGGGTCATCTACCATAGTTCATGATATGTTTGTACACCTGTTGGAGCAATCTTGCAGCTTCCTCTATCACTGGTTTTGTGCCCGGGTGGTGAACCTACATAGATGACTGCGGCCTATAATTGCTAATAGAGGAATCCACTTTAATATTTTGAAAGTGTGATGTCACTCACGGTATTCGCATACATTCAGCAAGTCAGACAGTCCTCTGAAGAGAGTAGCATGCTTCTCGTCTTCAACCAGACCCTGGACCAAAGGTTTTACTAGCTTAGCCATTTGGAGCTTTTCCTAAGAAATGTATTACGGCATCTTCAGTGCATGAGTGACTGCGGCCTTCCTTGATAGATCTAATGTAGATCTTATTGGTAATGGGGGGAGAGGAGCTTTCTCCAATTCCATCTTGTGCCCTGTGGGGTCTACTGTAGCTCCACCTATGGACCTTAATTCTCATCTATAGTACATTTAATGTTGGGTTGAGATACATCTCATAATCATCCATTATACCATGATACTCTAGTCACTTCCAGAGCTGCATTCAGTCTTCTACTGGTGCCCTGTTGACTCTCAGGCTAAAGGACCTTAAAGCATCTCCCCACTGCCACCCGCTGGTCCAGTGTCTGTATTATGCATGTTTTGCTGTGGTGCTTTCTGGGAGACTTAGTTATTATATAAATGTAAAGAATCTGATATAGCAAAAAAAAAAAAAATTCAAGGAGCTGCCAGCAGAATTATAAATGCAGCTCTGGAGGTGATTTGAAGTAGAAGATATGAGGCAACTCAAGATCCATATGAAATCCTTAGATGTGCTCAAAAGTTCTATAAATGTGCCCAGAAATTGAGGACTGGATTCATTCTTGAGGATGTTGGGGATTCAGAATAAGAAGACCACTTGCCAGTCCCATCCTCGAGTGTTTCAGTCGCACAAAGCAAACACTATTTACAAAGTCACTGTAGTTTCGTCTAAGGATGTACTGTATATTGGGCGGTATACAAAATATCTCTTGCCTTCTTTTTATACCGTTTGTATAAAGGCGACTGTCATTTCTCCCGAGTTCTTCTTCAGGCTGTAGATATCTGATATTTAAGACGTTTACAGATGTTTAAAAGTGGCTGCAAGTTTTTGTTCCCCGATTAGGTCCTTGGACATGTTATGCAATTGTATGAGTGAGCCCATATTGGTGAATTCATATCGGCCACTATGAAACTGTAGACCATAGTCCATAGTATTTGGTGGCCTCTTGCAAAATCCAATTATTGACTATGGGCCAAAAAGTCTCTTTGGGATGATGATGGTGGATCCACTCAGAAGTCCCCATGTGGAGTGTCCTCAGTTTTCCAATGGAGTGTATATTTCTTTTTGACAGTGTCATGAAGCCCGCTTCCACTCAACATGTTCTCCATTACACTACTTGGGTTTCTCTTGGATATTCAACAGCAAACACCATCGTTGTATGGAATCTGTTGTCGTCTTTCATTATAGATACTGTTTAGATTAACTTTTTGTGACTGGAGACCTCTTACAGTTGATACCCAGTTTGGCTTGGAACCACCGCTCCACCACTTTGGCTTATGACTCCCAGTTTGGCTTGTTACTTGAGGCTTGGCACCACTTTGGCTTATGACTCCCAGTTTGGCTTGTTACTTGAGGCTTGGAACCATCTCTCCACCAAGTTAAGTCTTTGGTTTTTCTAGAGATTGATACCAACTCCAACACAATAGGATGACAAGAACTTCTAACAAGAACTAGTTGGTTGACGTGAGGGTTTGGTGAAATGGTTGAAGGCTTCACATAGTCTTCTTCATAGATGTTTCTTATTTATGGTGCTAGAAAACACCAGTGCATTTGTAGGAAAGGGACGACCGGTGTGCACCACTGTGGGTGGTCTTACTATCCATCCATGATTAGAAGAAATCCACAGGGTTTCTTAGATCTCTAAGTAGTCATGGACATGATAAAGTTGGATTTAATTTTCACAGTCTTTTTTTAGGAAGACTTGGCAGCGTTTGGATTCCTTGAGGATGGTTTAAGATCACTTGAAGAGTGAAATTTTTTTTTTTTTATGTCCCTAAAACCCAATGAATTGATGATCTAAGCGGTCAAAAATACAACAAAGTGGTTGCCTGGGATTTTAGGAAGCTTGATTTAAAGGAAATGGCATAACGTAAGCCTTTAAATTCCCCCCCCCCCGCTTCAGTGCATCTGCTCTGGTGGTTTCCACTGGTCCTGCAGCGATGACCCCACGCACATCATTCACGTAGCCACTTAGTAGTGACGGGTGTTCGGCATGTGACACATTTCTTGCTCTTTTCTTTATAATCCTGGACAACTCCTTTAAGAATCTTGTCTGTATTAAAGTATACACCTAATTTCCAGAACTTGTAGAAGCTCTTGTAGATTGACATTTTGGGGCATCCGATATGGTTCCAGTTCTTGCCTATTTTCCGACTCTCTATATACAAACCTAGTCAGGCACTGATCAGTGCAGCATAGTCCTCTCTGTACCACATGATCAATTTGTAGTCGACTTCTCCTAATTCATGGTATTTTAATGTTATAACCGTCGAGATTGACTCAAGGCCTCGTAATGTAGTAGATCAAAGAAAGAAGCTGTTTCCAAGTAGCTCGTATGTTTGACAGAACTAAATAGTATTTTTGTCCATAAAGCGGTCACGTCTGTTCTGAATGTAGCTTTGTGTTCTCAGGCGATTGTAAAATTTTTGCTAAATTGGTGTGTAGTGTAATGAAACCCAAGTTAACAAGATAAGCTAAGGGCAGAAGAAATCTGCAGAGAAGCGCATTAAAGAAGTTCTCAGACTGTTGTAAGAACTGGCCCAGTGTGACTGCTGACAACTTCTTTACCTGTACCTAACTACAGCTTTTTTTTATAGGGTTGTCAGGCCGTGTGTCCATAGCAACCATTCTCTGACTAGTCAAGTCTTCTGCTCAAAGCCAAATTATCACTGGGATGTGGGCACATGGAAGCTTGGTAGTGGTACAACTCAACCCAAGCTTTTCTCCATTTCAGAAATCTTTGTGGTGGAACCTATTTAAGACTTAGATGTGTATTGGCCAAACCTGGCTGACCATCTAATGTGTATGGAGACTCCGCCTCCCCAATGGCTGATGTCGGGGAAGATGAGGATCGGACATGTTGGATGCAGTTGCCCAATTCCTTTGTTGGCATAGATGACCCCCCCCCCCCCCATTCAGAACAGATCCATTCATATGAATGGGAGGAGAGGGTTGGAATGAGTGTTTGGTTATCAGCTAGCATGCCATCTCATTGGAGAGCGGGGAGTAAGTCATTTCCAGACTACTCTGGCAGAGACTTGTCTCCTGGGAACAAAAGGATCAGTTGTGTTGAATATACAACTACCACATACATCTCCTGTCTGATGTCTGCTATCAGGGGAGTTGAGAGGCCTCCACAAACATCAGATGGTCTGGTGGATTTGGCCATTATTAATCTGATGTGAACGGCCAGACGTAGGCACAAGACAAAAATGAGACCACATAGTGGTCAACCACTAACCATTACTGATCACTACGTAAGCCCTTTGGCATCGTCTTCTTGTGGCAGCGAGGAGATCTGCAGAACATCCTCATTTTCAGAAGTTTACTCCTTGCGATGCGTTGTTGGGAGTCATCTGATGAGAGGTCATGAATTGAAAACTGCAAAAACACAACTTCTGCCAGTATTCGAACTTACACGAGTCGTCAATGATTCCTTAAGTGTGGATTCTGTTTTTAGGGGGGTCGACTATTGGGTATGTCACGTTCTCGAGTCCAGGTATATGTATATTGCTCTACCAAATATGTATATCTATATTTTATAAGTGTTGCTTACCTTTACGAATGTCCATGAACTGTTCCTATGTTTTTAAGCACTTACAAATAAAAGTCAACTGAACGTCTGGTCTGTTGCACTTCTAACATAAAATCCATTACTGCACTGTGTGAACCTGGCCTTCCAATCACATGCCTCTGCTGGATACTCCCTACCTGTCAGTGTCATATTGCGCTGTTCAGGGCCAGACACAGATTACCTCTTCTCTGCACACGTTAACAGTTTTAACTTTTATTTGTTAGCTTAGTGGAGATTTTTTTTTTCGTGAATCTGGGTGCTGCCAAAATGCTTTTTTGTTTGCTTTTTTTTGCCACAACACAAGTCAAAAAAAGCAAAGAAACGGCCAATAAATTAATGTGTTTTTTTTACAAAGATTTTTTTTTTACTTTTTTTTTTATTTGTTAAACACCGTTTGAGGTTTTTCAGGCATTTTTTTCTTATCCCCTTCTTTAAAGAGGAATAAAACACCTGAACAAAAAAGTTATTGAACAAAAGCCATAAAAACACATACGGTATGGCGAAAACTGCGAGCGGTTTCTGTCATAGGGGCCCTATTGAAGGTTATTTTTTGTCCCCAGCTGCAGTCCTTAAAGAGGTTAGACACTTTTTTTTTTTTTGGGGGGGGGGGGGGGTTTGGTGTTCCTGGCTAGACCTGCAAAGTGAAGCATACTAGAGTGCTCCTCACCACTGGGTCCCGGCTCCTTCGCTCTGGCTTCGACTGCAACTCTCAGGTCCCTGACTGACCCACTCCCCTTGCGTCATGTCAGTGCAAGGAGGGCAAGTCACCTGTGCAGCCAGCCATTTGGCTACTGCAGTATCAAAGCAGATGTTGACAGTGAGGGATATAAGAGAGGGAACAAAGGACCGGTGGTGTCACACTCCGGTGTGGGGGGAAGATTCCACACCAAGTGCAGGAGGGAAAGGAAATGGAGATTAGGCCTGGAAACTAGGGAAGGCAGATGGACACCTCCTAGAGAAACCCTGACTCCAGTCCTGACTAATAACCAGTATGAACAGGCCTCGAAGGTAGGCAAGTTCATACGCAGGATACCTAGGACCCTAACTGTCCCTGAAGCTAATGTCAGGAATGAGTCACACTGTTCCTCCACCAACCTGGATGAACAGGAGTCTCCCCTCAGGCCCAAACACCGGGAAGGGTTACACACAAATATACAAAAGGGAAAGAGGACACTTAACTTTCCAGCAGCAAGTGGCAGCCACGAGATCTCCACTGAGAATCCACACACCAGCAGGCCACAGATACAACAGAAAGTATAAACCGCACTGCATGATGGGAGAAGCAACACTAAATGGGCAAGGATAATTGATAAGACACCTACACCTGAAGGGGGAGCGTGTGGTGAATGCCAGCAACAGCAAAACAACCAAAGGAGAACCTGTCAGATTAACCCACGTGTTGCCAACCTCACTGACCTCCTGCCACCTGTTGCAGGAATGTCAGTATGTCCCGGCACGTTTGTGACAGGTGGACCAGGTAATTATGCTTTCCTTTGCTAGTCTGGCTAGGATGGAGAGGTCTGCTAATAAACCCCCAAAAAGTTGGCCAACCCCTTTAACCAGCTTTTTAGATTTTTTCCTCTCAGTACTTGCAAGCACCTAACTGATGCTAGTATATATACAATGCAGTGCTATCCTGTAAGTAGGCATACAGACTGCCACCCATTAACAACAGTGCACCTACTCGACGATATGTCTGAAATGAGAAGCCTCGAGTGACCCATATTTTATCATTTTGGAGATTTCAAAAAAACTACATAAAAACAGGAAAAAATGGATTTTCAAGCCAAAAAACACTTGTAGAATTTTAAGGAAGGTACTCCTTGCCCGCCAACAACATGACCCAATAACCGAGATACGACCACTTCCCTACCCTTGTGTTGATACAGTAATTCAACGCCATTGCTCAGACCACCAGGAACTTTGACCTCAATTTTCACAAAAATGTGGAGCAGCTTGAGCTGTAGGAAAATCTGTGAAAACTGATGATCTATTAAAATAACGAGATCATTGTCCTTGTCTCCAGCAGCTGCCTCCCATCGCACGATGGTAATCTCAACTATTATCAGCCATAAAGCGGAGTAATATCAGATGTAATCACGTAGAATCCCGGCAGCTGTTTCCGAGCATCAGGATCACCTTGTGTTTTGCTAAGACGTCGAAAATCCCATTAATGTTATGAAAATGATAAAAAGCTTTCTGACAAGTCTATAAAGTTGCGTCTCATTTTCTTAGTGTGAGACGAGCGGCTTAGCCTTAGACACCACAGATTGTAATCTGTCCGTGCAGAGATCACATACGACCCCTGACCCTCCGGTCATTAGTAAGGTCATTTGTATTCTAAGTACAATTGGTTATACGGAGACTTATTTTTAAGGCAAAAAAGTATGCAAATTATCATGGCCAGATCCAGGATTCTCCATCTGTAGACAGCTGTTTTTGGGTTCTTGTACTAACAAGGGGCACATATCTCACAAAAGATAAAGATGCTTCACTCTTCCTTTTGGAGGAGTCTCTTGTTTGGCTAAAATATGCTAAGTTGCTTACTTTTCCTCAAAGGAAAATCATAAGGATTTATGATGCTGTGAGTTTGGGGTCCGTTAAACCTGCTGTCGGCCGGTCACACATCCAAAATCTGGAGGCACCTGGACCAGGCCTAAGCTTCCATGAGAATCAGTAACCCCGAGCTCCATCTAAAGCTGGCCATCCACATCAGATAGAAGTTGGTTGATGGTTGACCACCAGTTGAACAAACATCTGGTGAACATTCGTTTTGCAGACTCGGCCATACACACTTTAGTCCTTACAGTTGTTCAAACTGCCCACATATGGAAGCAAGATCTTCCTGGGAACGTTCTTTCGAAGAAAGATCTTTCCTTCACAAATGATCTTTCTTTGAATGAAAGCTCTTTCTTCTAACTATCGAACAAAAATATTAAACATGGATGACCTCTTTTCAGATGAGGCTAAGATGATTGTTAAATTTCAACCAACAAATGTTTGTTTTGGTTGAAATAGTCTTGATCAAATTTGGTCTAATGTGTATGGCCACCTTAAGTCATCTCGTCCAATACCCTGCTGTGCACTTACCAGAGGCTATAAGTGGGTTTCCCTTCCTTTTGAAGGAGTCTCTTGTTTGGACGATGAACTAATTTGCATTCCGACACCAAAGAAGTCTACAGTCAAGGAAAGTCCATAACGGGAGGAAAATTGAAATTCAAAATTCTTAAGATGGACAGTAATGTTAAAAGGAAGGTCTACCAGTCCATGGACAACCGCTCGGTCAAAATCGGCCAATTTTTCTGTGCCAAATAGATTTAAGAAAGTGTATGCTTTTAGCTTTCCCCAGAACAACCAGTAGCTTCAGATTAGATTAAAAAGTCCAGATAGACATTCGATACTGACCAAAAGAAGCAATGTAGAAATTAGTGTAGACAAAACAAAAATCCAAATTTTCCAATATAACAAACCTTGCCACTAGAAAGCTTCAGCCATGAGTGTCACCGAATGTTTTTGGATTAACATTTGACACGAGCGAGTATTCCACGCGGGTGCAATGTGTGATGTGAACGCACTGAATCCTGACCCATTCATTTCAATGGCTCTGTGTACATGAGCGGTTTTTTCACGCATCAGTTCTGCGTTGTGTGAAAATCGCAGCATGTTCTATACTCTGTGTTTTTCACGCAGCTCTGGCCCCATAGAAGTGAATGGGGCTTCAGTGAAAAAACGTATTGTATCCTGAAGCAAGTGCGGATGTTGTGTGTGTTTTTTACTGATGGTTGCTAAGAGATGTTGTCTGTAAACCTTCAGTTTTTTATCACGCGCATGAAAAATGCATCAAAACGCATCGCACCCGCGCTTAAAAAACTGAACAACTGAACGCAATCGCAGACAAAACTGGCTGAACTTGCTTGCAAAATGGTGCGAGTTTTCCTGAACGCATCCGGACCTAATCCGTCACGCTCGTGTGAAAGGGGGCCCCTCTTCTGCCATCCAAGGTGGCCGCCCCACTTTTCAGACTTTCTGCCGCCTTTGGATTGGCCATCGCTGCTCACTTGAACAATGCTGGCCAATCCAGGTAGGAATTGTCTTGTACACCAGGTAGTCTGAAAAGTGGTGCGGCCATCTTGGATGACAGAAGAGGAGCCTGAGAATTAACGCATCTGCACCTAAAAGATGAAAATGAGGGCTGGTTCCCTAGTTAAAGTGATTTTAAAGGTCCCAGTGATGATCACAGTTCAATAATTCAGTCTAGCTGATCCATGCTTCACTCCTGTGAAGTGATGGTCTTTGGAAACATTTCACCAGAAGGTTGAACCTGCAATTTTTTTGGTTTTGGTTTTTACATCCTCATCTGCATATTCCGAGTGCCATACTTTTTTTTCACCACAGTTATATGAGTTATATTTTTCAATGCCATGACAAATCGCTGATGGCCCTCTGCTGGGATCCGTGGCTTGGTTTGGGCTCCAGGTCAACTTTTCCATAGAAGTTTGGCATCTGTCACTCTCATCCATGTTACAAAAAAAGCCACTGATGGTTGCAGAAAATGGTGCTTTTCCAAATTTGCTAGAAATTGTGGGCACTTCAGCAGTCCCTTTGATATCTACAGTATATACCTCAGATTTATCAACAGTTATTGTAGATTGTGTCCTCTTAGGATGAATCCTGGAAAGCCAGAAGGCCGGCTCTTCTAAACAGAAGACTAGCCGGAGGAAGGAGAGGTTCTGTGCTTTAGTCAATTTCACTCTGGTACCAAATCACCTCCAATCGTTGTATTCATTACTTGGGTGCTGGTTCAGCAAGTGCTAGAGTCAATAATGACTTCCCGTCCGCCCTGCAGGATTACTGTGTGCACAGGTCAGGAAATGTCGCTATAATAAATGATCCCATTTATCTGTCTCCTGGTGAAGCATTGTTCTAATTACCTCCACACTGCCGGCACCGTATAAATATTCCCTACCGGAGGAATAGGGCGATGTCTACGCAGGAATCCTTTATATGAAGAAGATGGGAGAGAAGTCATATACTGTGTTATCAGGACCTGGATATGGTGTATGGGATGAAGGATGGAGATACATACATATTAGATACTCCACATCACTGCAGTATAACCTCAGTCACTGGTAATACCCCACATCACTGCAGTATAACCTCAGTCACTGATAATACCTCCACATCACTGCAGTATAACCTCAGTCACTGGTAATACTCCACATCACTGCAGTATAACCTCAGTCACTGGTAATACCTCCACATCACTGCAGTATAACCTCAGTCACTGGTAATACCTCCACATCACTGCAGTATAACCTCAGTCACTGGTAATACCTCCACATCACTGCAGTATAACCTCAGTCACTGGTAATACCTCCACATCACTGCAGTATAACCTCAGTCACTGGTAATACCTCCACATCACTGCAGTATAACCTCAGTCACTGGTAATACCCCACATCACTGCAGTATAACCTCAGAAACTGGTAATACCTCCACATCACTGCAGTATAACCTCAGTCACTGATAATACTCCACATCACTGCAGTATAACCTCAGTCACTGATAATACTCCACATCACTGCAGTATAACCTCAGACACTGGTAATACCTCCACATCACTGCAGTATAACCTCAGTCACTGGTAATACTCCACATCACTGCAGTATAACCTCAGACACTGGTAATACCTCCACATCACTGCAGTATAACCTCAGTCACTGATAATACCTCCACATCACTGCAGTATAACCTCAGTCACTGATAATACCTCCACATCACTGCAGTATAACCTCAGTCACTGGTAATACCTCCACATCACTGCAGTATAACCTCAGTCACTGGTAATACCCCACATCACTGCAGTATAACCTCAGAAACTGGTAATACCTCCACATCACTGCAGTATAACCTCAGTCACTGATAATACTCCACATCACTGCAGTATAACCTCAGACACTGGTAATACCTCCACATCACTGCAGTATGACCTCAGTCACTGGTAATACCTCCACATCACTGCAGTATAACCTCAGTCAATGGTAATACTCCACATCACTGCAGTATAACCTCAGTCACTGGTAATACCTCCACATCACTGCAGTATAACCTCAGTCACTGGTAATACCTCCACATCACTGCAGTATAACCTCAGTCACTGGTAATACCTCCACATCACTGCAGTATAACCTCAGTCACTGGTAATACCTCCACATCACTGCAGTATAACCTCAGTCACTGGTAATACCTCCACATCACTGCAGTATAACCTCAGTCACTGGTAATACCCCACATCACTGCAGTATAACCTCAGAAACTGGTAATACCTCCACATCACTGCAGTATAACCTCAGTCACTGATAATACTCCACATCACTGCAGTATAACCTCAGACACTGGTAATACCTCCACATCACTGCAGTATAACCTCAGTCACTGGTAATACTCCACATCACTGCAGTATAACCTCAGACACTGGTAATACCTCCACATCACTGCAGTATAACCTCAGTCACTGATAATACCTCCACATCACTGCAGTATAACCTCAGTCACTGATAATACCTCCACATCACTGCAGTATAACCTCAGTCACTGGTAATACCTCCACATCACTGCAGTATAACCTCAGTCACTGGTAATACCCCACATCACTGCAGTATAACCTCAGAAACTGGTAATACCTCCACATCACTGCAGTATAACCTCAGTCACTGATAATACTCCACATCACTGCAGTATAACCTCAGACACTGGTAATACCTCCACATCACTGCAGTATGACCTCAGTCACTGGTAATACCTCCACATCACTGCAGTATAACCTCAGTCAATGGTAATACTCCACATCACTGCAGTATAACCTCAGTCACTGGTAATACTCCACATCACTGCAGTATAACCTCAGTCACTGATAATACCTCCACATCACTGCAGTATAACCTCAGTCACTGGTAATACCACACATCACTGCAGTATAACCTCAGACACTGGTAATACCGCCACATCACTGCAGTATAACATCAGACACTGGTAATACCTCCACATCACTGCAGTATAACCTCAGTTACTGGTAATACCTCCACATCACTGCAGTATAACCTCAGTCACTGGTAATACCCCCACATCACTGCAGTATAACCTCAGTCACTGGTAATACTCCACATCACTGCAGTATAACCTCAGTCACTGGTAATACCCCACATCACTGCAGTATAACCTCAGTAACTGGTAATACCTCCACATCACTGCAGTATAACCTCAGTCACTGGTAATACCTCCACATCACTGCAGTATAACCTCAGTCACTGGTAATACCTCCACATCACTGCAGTATAACCTCAGTCACTGGTAATACTCCACATCACTGCAGTATAACCTCAGTAACTGGTAATACCTCCACATCACTGCAGTATAACCTCAGTCACTGATAATACCTCCACGTCACTGCAGTATAACCTCAGACACTGGTAATACCTCCACATCACGGCAGTATAACCTCAGTCACTGGTAATACCACACATCACTGCAGTATAACCTCAGTCACTGGTAATACCACACATCACTGCAGTATAACCTCAGTAACTGGTAATACCTCCACATCACTGCAGTATAACCTCAGTCACTGGTAATACCCCACATCACTGCAGTATAACCTCAGTCACTGATAATACTCCACATCACTGCAGTATAACCTCAGTTACTGGTAATACCTCCACATCACTGCAGTATAACCACAGTCACTGGTAATACCTCCACATCACTGCAGTATAACCTCAGTAACTGGTAATACCTCCACATCACTGCAGTATAACCTCAGACACTGGTAATACCTCCACATAACTGCAGTATAACCTCAGTCACTGGTAATACCTCCACATCACTGCAGTATAACCTCAGACACTGGTAATACCTCCACATAACTGCAGTATGACCTCAGTCACTGGTAATACCCCACATCACTGCAGTATAACCTCAGAAACTGGTAATACTCCACATCACTGCAGTATAACCTCAGTAACTGGTAATACCTCCACATCACTGCAGTATAACCTCAGTCACTGATAATACCTCCACATCACTGCAGTATAACCTCAGTCACTGGTAATACCCACACATCACTGCAGTATAACCTCAGTCACTGGTAATACCTCCACATTACTGCAGTATAACCTCAGTAACTGGTAATACCTCCACATCACTGCAGTATAACCTCAGTCACTGGTAATACCTCCACATCACTGGAGTATAACATCAATCACTGGTAATACCTCCACATCACTGCAGTATAACCTCAGTCACTGGTAATACCTCCACATCACTGCAGTATAACCTCAGTCACTGGTAATACCTTCACATCCCTGCAGTATAACCTCATTCACTAATAATACTCCACATCACTGCAGTATAACCTCAGTCACTAATAATACCCCACATCACGGCAGTATAACCTCAGACACTGGTAATACCTCCACATCACTGCAGTATAACCTCAGTCACTTGTAATACCTCCACATCACTGCAGTATAACCTCAGTAACTGGTAATACATCCACATCACTGAAAAATAACCTCAGTCACAGATAATACCCCACATCACTGCAGTATAACCTCAGTCACGTAATACTCCACATCACTGCAGTATAACCTCATTCACTGGTAATACCTCCACATCACTGCAGTATAACCTCAGTCCCTGGTAATACCCACACATCACTGCAGTATAACCTCAGTCACTGGTAATACCTCCACATTACTGCAGTATAACCTCAGTAACTGGTAATACCTCCACATCACTGCAGTACAACCTCAGTCACTGGTAACACCTCCACATCACTGGAGTATAACCTCAATCACTGGTAATACCTCCACATCACTGCAGTATAACCTCAGTCACTGGTAATACCTCCACATCACTGCAGTATAACCTCAGTCACTGGTAATACCTTCACATCACTGCCAGTATAACCTCATTCACTAATAATACTCCACATCACTGCAGTATAACCTCAGTCACTAATAATACCCCACATCACGGCAGTATAACCTCAGACACTGGTAATACCTCCACATCACTGCAGTATAACCTCAGTCACTTGTAATACCTCCACATCACTGCAGTATAACCTCAGTAACTGGTAATACGTCCACATCACTGAAAAATAACCTCAGTCACAGATAATACCCCACATCACTGCAGTATAACCTCATTCACTGGTAATACCTCCACATCACTGCAGTATAACCTACCTCACTGGGAATACTCCACATCACTGCAGTATAACCTACCTCACTGGTAATACTCCACATCACTGCAGTATAACCTCAGTCACTGGTAATACTCCTCATCACTGCAGTATAACCTCAGTCACTGATAATACCTCCACATCACTGCAGTATAACCTCAGTCACTGGTAATACTCCACACCACTGCAGTATAACCTCAGTCACTGGTAATACCTCCACATCACTGCAGTATAACCTCAGTCACTGGTAATACCTCCACATTACTGCAGTATAACCCCAGACACTGGTAATACCACACATCCCTGCAGTGTAACCTCAGACACTGGTAATACCTCCACATCACTGCAGTATAACCTCAGTCACTGGTAATACCTCCACATTACTGCAGTATAACCCCAGACACTGGTAATACCACACATCCCTGCAGTGTAACCTCAGACACTGGTAATACCTCCACATAACTGCAGTATAACCTCAGTCACTGGTAATACCAAACATCACTGCAGTATAACCTCAGTCACTGGTAATACTCAACATCACTGCAGTATAACCTCAGTCACTGGTAATACCCACACATCACTGCAGTATAACCTCAGTCACTGGTAATACTGCACATCACTGCAGTATAACTTCATTCACTGGTAATACTCTAGATCACTGCAGTTTAACCTCAATCACCGGTAATACCCCACATCACTGCAGTATAACCTCAGTCACGTAATACTCCACATCACTGCAGTATAACCTCATTCACTGGTAATACTCCAGATCACTGCAGTATAACCTACCTCACTGGGAATACTCCACATCACTGCAGTATAACCTACCTCACTGGTAATACTCCACATCACTGCAGTATAACCTCAGTCACTGGTAATACTCCTCATCACTGCAGTATAACCTCAGTCACTGGTAATAGTCCACATCACTGCAGTATAACCTCTGTCACTGGTAATACTCCACATCACTGCAATTATAACCTCATTCACTGGTAATACCTCCACATCACTGCAGTATAACCTCAGTCACTGGTAATACTCCAGATCACTGCAGTATAACCTCTGTCACTGGTAATACTCCACATCACTGCAATTATATCCTCATTCACTGGTAATACCTCCACATCACTGGAGTATAACCTCAATCACTGGTAATACCTCCACATCACTGCAGTATAACCTCAGTCACTGGTAATACTCAACATCACTGCAGTATAACCTCAGTCACTGGTAATACCCACACATCACTGCAGTATAACCTCAGTCACTGGTAATACCTCCACATCACTGCAGTATAACCTCAGTCACTGGTAATACTGCACATCACTGCAGTATAACTTCATTCACTGGTAATACCTCCACATCACTGCAGTATAACCTCAGTCACTGGTAATACCTCCACATCACTGGAGTATAACCTCAATCACTGGTAATACCTCCACATCACTGCAGTATAACCTCAGTCACTGGTAATACCTCCACATCACTGCGTATAACCTCAGTCACTGGTAATACCTCCACATCACTGCAGTATAACCTCAGTCACTGGTAATACCTCCACATCACTGCAGTATAACTTCATTCACTGGTAATACTCCACATTACTGCAGTATAACCTCAGTCACTGGTAATACCTCCACATCACTGCAGTATAACCTCAGTCACTGGTAATACTCAACATCACTGCAGTATAACCTCAGTCACTGGTAATACTCTAGATCACTGCAGTATAACCTCAGTCACTTGGTAATACCCACACATCACTGCAGTTTAACCTCAATCACTGGTAATACCCACACATCACTGCTGTATAACCTCAGTCACAGATAACACCCCACATCCCTGCAGTATAACCTCAGTCACTGGTAATACCCCACATCACTGCAGTATAACCTCAGTCTCTGGTAATACTCCACATCACTGCAGTATAACCTCAGTCACTGGTAATACGCCACATCACTGCAGTATAACCCCACTCACTGGTAATACTCCACATCACTGCAGTATAACCTCAGTAACTGGTAATACCCCACATCACTGCAGTATAACCTCAGTCACTGGTAATACCTCCACATCCCTGCAGTATAACCTCAGTCACTGGTAATACCACACATCACTGCAGTATAACCTCAGTCTCTGGTAATACTCCACATCACTGCAGTATAACCTCAGTCTCTGGTAATACTCCACATCACTGCAGTATAAACCTCAGTCACTGGTAATACTCCACATCACTGCAGTATAACCTCAGTCACTGGTAATACTCCACATTACTGCAGTATAACCTCAGTCACTGTTAATACCTCCACATCACTGCAGTATAACCTCAGTCACCGGTAATACTCCACATCACTGCAGTATAACCTCAGTCACTGGTAATACCTTCCACATCACTGCAGTATAACCTCAGTCACTGGTAATACCCCACATCACTGCAGTATAACCTCAGTCACTGGTAATACTCCACATCACTGCAGTATAACCTCAGTCACTGGTAATACCCCACATCACTACAGTATAACCTCAATCACTGGTAATACCTCCACATCACTGCAGTATAACCTCACTCTCTGGTAATACCTCCACATCACTGCAGTATAACCTCACTCTCTGGTAATACTCCACATCACTGCAGTATAACCTCACTCTCTGGTAATACTCCACATCACTGCAGTATAACCTCAGTCACTGGTAATACCCCACAACACTGCAGTATAACCTCAGTCACTGGTAATACCTCCACATCACTGCAGTATAACCTCACTCTCTGGTAATACCTCCACATCACTGCAGTATAACCTCACTCTCTGGTAATACTCCACATCACTGCAGTATAACCTCACTCTCTGGTAATACTCCACATCACTGCAGTATAACCTCAGTCACTGGTAATACTCCACATCACTGCAGTATAACCTCAGTCACTGGTAATTACTCCACATTACTGCAGTATAACCTCAGTCACTGTTAATACCTCCACATCACTGCAGTATAACCTCAGTCACTGGTAATACTCCACATCACTGCAGTATAACCTCAGTCACTGGTAATACCTCCACATCACTGCAGTATAACCTCAGTCACTGGTAATACCCCACATCACTGCAGTATAACCTCAGTCACTGGTAATACTCCACATCACTGCAGTATAACCTCAGTCACTGGTAATACCCCACATCACTACAGTATAACCTCAATCACTGGTAATACCCTCCACATCACTGCAGTATAACCTCACTCTCTGGTAATACCTCCACATCACTGCAGTATAAACCTCACTCTCTGGTAATACTCCACATCACTGCAGTATAACCTCACTCTCTGGTAATACTCCACATCACTGCAGTATAACCTCAGTCACTGGTAATACCCCACAACACTGCAGGTATAACCTCAGTCACTGGTAATACCTCCACATCACTGCAGTATAACCTCAGTCACTGGTAATTCTCCACATCACTGCAGTATAACCTCACTCTCTGGTAATACCCCACAAACACTGCAGTTATAACCTCAGTCACTGGTAATACCTTCACATCACTGCAGTATAACCTCAGTCTCTGGTAATACTCCACATCACTGCAGTATAACCTCACTCTCTGGTAATACTCCACATTACTGCCAGTATAACCTCAGTCACTGGTAATACCTTCACATCACTGCAGTATAACCTCAGTCACTGGTAATACCCCACATCACTGCCAGTATAACCTCAGTCACTGGTAATACCTCACATCACTTCCAGTATAACCTCAGTCACTGTAATACCCCACATCACTGCAGTATAACCTCAGTCACTGGTAATACCTCCACATCACTGCAGTATAACCTCAGTCACTGGTAATACCCCACATCACTGCAGTATAATCTCACTCACTCTGGTAATACCTCCACATCACTGCAGTATAACCTCAGTCACTGGTTAATACCCCACATCACTGCAGTATAACCTCACATCACTCACTGGTAATACCTTCTCACCATCACGTAATACTCCACATCACTGCAGTATAACCTCACTCCACTCTGCAGTAATACTCCACATCACTGCCAGTATAACCTCACTCTCTGGTAATACTCCACATCACTGCAGTATAACCTCACTCTCTGGTAATACTCCACATCACTGCAGTATAACCTCACTCATCTGGTAATACTCCACATCACTGCAGTATAACCTCACTCTCTGGTAATACTCCACATCACTGCAGTATACCTCACTCTCTGGTAATTACTCCACATCACTGCAGTATAACCTCACTCTCTGGTAATACTCCACATCACTGCAGTATAACCTCACTCCTGGTAATACTCCACATCACTGCAGTATAACCTCACTCTCTGGTAATACTCCACATCACTGCAGTATAACCTCACTCTCTGGTAATACTCCACATCACTGCCAGTATAACCTCACTCTCTGGTAATACTCCACATCACTGCAGTATAACCTCAGTCAACTGGTAATACTCCCACATCACTGCAGTATAACCTCACTCTCTGGTAATACTCCACATCACTGCAGTATAACCTCACTCTCTGGTAATACTCCACATCACTGCAGTATAACCTCACTCTCTGGTAATACTCCACATCACTGCAGTATAACCTCACTCTCTGGTAATACTCACATCACTGCAGTATACCTCACTCTCTGGTAATACTCCACATCACTGCAGTATACCTCACTCTCTGGTAATACTCCACATCACTGCAGTATAAACCTCACTCCTGGTAATACTCCACATCACTGCAGTATAACACCTCACTCTCTGGTAATACTCCACATCACTGCAGTATAACCTCACTCTCTGGTAATACTCCACATTCACTGCAGTATACCTCACTCTCTGTAATACTCCACATCACTGCAGTAACCTACTCCTGGTAATACTCCACATCACTGCAGTATAACCTCACTCCTGGTAATACTCAATACTCACACAATCACTGCAGTATAACCTCACTCTCTGGTAATACTCCACATCACTGCAGTATAACCTCAGTCACTGGTAATACTCCACATCACTGCAGTATAACCTCACTCTCTGGTAATACTCCACATCACTGCAGTATAACCTCACTCTCTGGTAATACCTCCACATCTGCACTGCAGTAATAAACCTCAGTATAAACCTCACTCTCTGGTAATACTCCACATCACTGCAGTATAACCTACAAGTTCCAGAACCTCTAAGTTCCAGGGGGCCGAATACTTTCTCAAGGCACTGTAAGTGATATAAGATTAACCATAGGTACATTTCTATGTCACAGCAGTACGTCTTCACTCACTGGCACTACTCGACCTCTGTGCCTCCCTTAGTTACTGACACTTCACTGCTCCATGTTAGACCCTCGTATTGCTCCAGCTCACTGCCGTCCAGCCTCTGTTCACACAATACTTTTTGCTGTTTCCTAAGACTTCATAGAATCCAATATAAAAGTCTTCTGTTTTTCCCTTTGACCTTGTCTGGAGTACTTATAGATAATGTCTGGCTGGAGAAGACACTGATGTCTCACCTGTGCTGTGAGGAGCCATCTGTGTCCTTATTGTCACAAGAGATCAGGACCTTGGACAGCAATGAGGTGCTCTCCTAATCCATAGAGTATTCTGTCCTGTACCAGACACAGGATCCCTACAGGTGTTACATGACTGGGAACCTAGTAGAGATGTAGGATCTCAGGACCAGCAACAATGGGTTAAATTCTTGAGCAGCGTCCCGTCAACTTTATGGTATTAATTTCCATCTTGAAAATCCTGAGTGAGAACACGATGACACAGCTGTACTGCAATTATCTTCCTCACTACATGGCTGCCCAGACGGCGTCTGCTCTCCACTATGGAGCACTTACCCATTGATCCTCAGGATATACATTAGTATAGACAGAAAAAAGGTAAAAACAACGTTTTGGTGGATAGACAACCCTTGTACAATGCCAGGCCTGGTCGACTCTTTCATGTTGATCCTCCTTACTTCCCTGAGCTCCTTGTTCCGGATTCTCCACTACTGACCCGCCAGATCCGACCATCATCCGATCCAAAATATGTGTCCATACCAACAATGGGGCAGTTCCCTAGAGGTGAAGCCAAAACCTTGATGTGTAACCTGGGAGAAGAAACCATAGATCCCTCATACTCTGCTTGCCGGCCTGATGGTAGACCTGTAGGTCCATAAACCTCCAGATGTAGGACTGTTGTGAGGTGGCCATAGAGAAGCCTCAGCGCAGGCTTAAAGGGTTCTCCCGTGATGTGAAGTGTAAAAAAATAAAAATCAGACATCTAGTGTAGGGATGGCCAATCTGAGGCTCTACAGCTGTTGCAAAACTACAACTCCCAGCATGCCCACACTGCCTTTAGCTATTAGCCTACAGCAGAGCATGGTAGTACGACGACCTCTTTCTAACAAAACTAGAACCAGCCCTGCACCCCACATGGATCCAGAGCTTCTGCCATTCATTGCTCTGCTAGATTTATTTCAGACCTGCAGTGCGGCGTGTCCTTTCTCAAAAGTGTCTCCTTTTTCAAGAGGGTGTCTTACATTACTTATCCTGTACTGATCCTGAATTACATCCTGTATTATACTCCAGAGCAGCACTCACTATTCTGCTGGTGCAGTCACTGTATACATACATTACTTATCCTGTACTGATCCTGAGTTACATCCTGTATTATACTCCAGAGCTGTACTCACTATTCTGCTGGTGCAGTCACTGTGTACATACATTACTTATCCGGTACTGATCCTGAGTTACATCCTGTATTATACTCCAGAGCAGCACTCATTATTCTGCTGGTACAGTCACTGTGTACATACATTACTTATCCTGTACTGATCCTGAGTTACATCCTGTATTATACTCCAGAGCTGCACTCACTATTCTGCTGCAGTCACTGTGTACATACATTACTTATCCTGTACTGATCCTGAGTTACATCCTGTATTATACTCCAGAGCTGTACTCACTATTCTGCTGGTGCAGTCACTATGTACATACATTACTTATCCTGTACTGATCCTGAGTTACATCCTGTATTATACTCCAGAGCTGCACTCACTATTCTGCTGGTGCAGTCACTGTGTACATACATTACTTATCCTGTACTGATCCTGAGTTTACATCCTGTATTATACTCCAGAGCTTCACTCACTATTCTGCTGGTGCAGTCACTGTGTACATACATTACTTATCCTGTACTGATCCTGAGTTACATCCTCTATTATACTGCAGAGCTGCACTCACTATTCTGCTGGTGCAGTCACTGTGTACATACATTACTTATCCTGTACTGATCCTGAGTTACATCCTGTATTATACTCCAGAGCTTCACTCACTATTCTGCTGCAGTCACTGTGTACATACATTACTTATCCTGTACTGATCCTGAGTTACATCCTGTATTATACTCCAGAGCTTCACTCACTATTCTGCTGGTGCAGTCACTGTGTACATACATTACTTATCCTGTACTGATCCTGAGTTACATCCTGTATTATACTCCAGAGCTTCACTCACTATTCTGCTCTGTACACACTGGCGGGTTGCTCTCTATACATCAGTCACCACTCATAGAACTGCAGCAGAAATCTTGTACAAATCTCCGCGCTGTGCGAAAACTACATCTCCCATGAACCCTAGCGTTCGCTGGCGCCTGACGTCACACGTGAGTGGGTGGGACCAGGCGTTCCTCCTGTTTCGTTACTGGGAACAGCGGCTGCAGCCTAGAGATGAGGGCAGGAGGAGCGGGGGACTCCCCGGCAGCACTACAACTCCCGGCACCCGCCGCGGCGGGAGAGACCACTGCACCGCGACGACTGGACATGGCGGCGGAAGATCCCCCCTTCGTCCTAGGGAGACCGCGCTTCGAGCAGGTGAGTCCGTGCTCTCTGCCGGTTCCTACCGGCTTTCCTCAGGTAACGCATCCCTATACTGAAGGGCGCTCTGTTTTGACAGTAGACGCCACCCCCGCGTCTTCCTTTGCACGCCTGATTGGCTGAAATGGTTGTCACTCAGCATGAGTGAAGACTAGACTCGGGTTTAGCGGATTCAGGATTGGTGCGCTTTGTGATGTGTGGGCGTGGTTACTGTAAAAGGGCGGGGATAACGTCAGTACCAGGTATTCCCTATAGAAATGTGTGCGAGCTGTATGTCCAGTATACACCAGTACAGATGATATGTCCAGTATACACCAGTATAGATGATATGTCCAGTATACACCAGTATAGATGATATGTCCAGTATACACCAGTATAGATGATATGTCCAGTATACACCAGTATAGAGCATATGTCCAGTATACACCAGTATAGATGATATGTTCAGTATACACCAGTATAAATATGTCCAGTATACACCAGTATAGATTATTTGTCCAGTATACACCAGTATAGATGATATGTTCAGTATACACCAGTATAAATATGTCCAGTATACACCAGTATAGATTATTTGTCCAGTATACACCAGTATAGATGATATGTTCAGTATACACCAGTATAAATATGTCCAGTATACACCAGTATAGATTATTTGTCCAGTATACACCAGTATAGATGATATGTCCAGTATACACCAGTATAGAGGATATGTCCAGTATACACCAGTATAGATGATATGTCCAGTATACACCAGTATAGATGATATGTCCAGTATACACCAGTATAGAGGATATGTCCAGTATACACCAGTGTAGATGATATGTCCAGTATACACCAGTATAGAGGATATGTCCAGTATACACCAGTGTAGATGATATGTCCAGTATACACCAGTATAGAGGATATGTCCAGTATACACCAGTATAGAGGATATGTCCAGTATACACCAGTATAGAGGATATGTCCAGTATACACCAGTATAGAGGATATGTCCAGTATACACCAGTGTAGATGATATGTCCAGTATACACCAGTGTAGATGATATGTCCAGTATACACCAGTATAGAGGATATGTCCAGTATACACCAGTATAGATGATATGTCCAGTATACACCAGTATAGAGGATATGTCCAGTATACACCAGTGTAGATGATATGTCCAGTATACACCAGTGTAGATGATATGTCCAGTATACACCAGTATAGATGATATGTCCAGTATACACCAGTGTAGATGATATGTCCAGTATACACCAGTGTAGATGATATGTCCAGTATACACCAGTATAGATGATATGTCCAGTATACACCAGTATAGAGGATATGTCCAGTGTACACCAGTATAGATGATATGTCCAGTATACACCAGTATAGAGGATATGTCCAGTATACACCAGTATAGATGATATGTCCAGTATACACCAGTATAGATGATATGTCCAGTATACACCAGTATAGAGGATATGTCCAGTGTACACCAGTATAGATGATATGTCCAGTATACACCAGTATAGAGGATATGTCCAGTATACACCAGTATAGAGGATATGTCCAGTGTACACCAGTATAGATGATATGTCCAGTATACACCAGTATAGATGATATGTCCAGTGTACACCAGTATAGAGGATATGTCCAGTGTACACCAGTATAGATGATATGTCCAGTATACACCAGTATAGATGATATGTCCAGTGTACACCAGTATAGAGGATATGTCCAGTATACACCAGTATAGAGGATATGTCCAGTATACACCAGTGTAGATGATATGTCCAGTATACACCAGTATAGAGGATATGTCCAGTATACACCAGTGTAGATGATATGTCCAGTATACACCAGTATAGAGGATATGTCCAGTATACACCAGTATAGAGGATATGTCCAGTATACACCAGTATAGATAATATGTCCAGTATACACCAGTGTAGATGATATGTCCAGTATACACCAGTATACAGTTTTATAGTCCTCTCTTCGAGGTGCGGTTGGTGACATTTTCCGGTTGCGGTCGGTATCGCCCAGTTGTTTGGTATTTATGAGTACTGCTCACCACCCTCTCACCCAGTTACTTATTATACAGGATATATCACCCTCACGAGGAGACACGCCTTCTGCGGTTAATTTTATTTATTCATATTTTCTAGTGTTTTTTTTTTTTCAAATAGTTATAAGGATGGAGCTCTGAGGGCCCTAGTCTACGGATGGTCCGGTGTCAGGATGGTCCAGTCTGAGGATGGTCCAGTGTCAGGATGGTCCAGTCTGAGGATGGTCCAGTGTCAGGATGGTCCAGTCTGAGGAGGGTCCAGTCTCAGGATGGTCGAGTGTAAGGAGGGTCCAGTCTCAGGATGGTCGAGTGTAAGGAGGGTCCAGTCTCAGGATGGTCGAGTGTAAGGAGGGTCCAGTCTCAGGATGGTCGAGTGTAAGGAGGGTCCAGTCTGAGGATGGTCGAGTGTAAGGAGGGTCCAGTCTCAGGAGGGTCCAGTCTGAGGATGGTCGAGTGTAAGGAGGGTCCAGTCTCAGGATGGTCCAGTCTGAGGATGGTCGAGTGTAAGGAGGGTCCAGTCTGAGGATGGTCGAGTCTCAGGAGGGTCCAGTCTCAGGAGGGTCCAGTCTCAGGAGGGTCCAGTCTCAGGATAGTCCAGTCTCAGGAGGGTCGAGTGTAAGGAGGGTCCAGTCTCAGGATGGTCCAGTCTCAGGATGGTCCAGTCTCAGGATGGTCGAGTGTAAGGAGGGTCCAGTCTCAGGATGGTCGAGTGTAAGGAGGGTCCAGTCTCAGGAGGGTCCAGTCTCAGGATGGTCTAGTCTCAGGATGGTCCAGTCTCAGGATGGTCCAGTCTCAGGATGGTCCAGTCTCAGGATGGTCCAGTCTCAGGAGGGTCCAGTCTCAGGAGGGTCCAGTCTCAGGAGGGTCCAGTCTCAGGATGGTCCAGTCTCAGGATGGTCCAGTCTCAGGATGGTCGAGTGTAAGGAGGGTCCAGTCTCAGGAGGGTCCAGTCTCAGGAGGGTCCAGTCTCAGGATGGTCCAGTCTCAGGATGGTCAGTCAGGATGGTCAGTCTCAGGATGGTCGAGTGTAAGGAGGGTCCAGTCTCAGGATGGTCGAGTGTAAGGAGGGTCCAGTCTCAGGAGGGTCCAGGCTCAGGAGGGTCCAGTCTCAGGATGGTCCAGTCTCAGGATGGTCCAGTCTCAGGATGGTCCAGTCTCAGGATGGTCGAGTGTAAGGAGGGTCCAGTCTCAGGATGGTCCAGTCTGTTCTACTAGTTTGGAATTCATTCCGAATTTCCCCAAATGTTTGGATTCTAACTATCCTGAATTGTGAGTAATGGGGGGGGGGGGGGGTTACTATTTATCATTATGGAGATCACCTAGTATATGTGGTACATGTGCAGGCCAGGCCACTCTGGGTTTCTGGGAAAGATTTTGAAGTTCTTTTCCTAACCCAATCTGATGCCAGCAGATGTAAGATGTTCTCATTTTCCTACATTTTCCTGTATTTTTCCCAGAATCCCAGAGAAGCATTGACTGACTTACAGTACTCTTCCTGTATACTCTGTGCCCTCCATAAGAAGCATTATACGCCAACCAATGCTTCTCAGGTGGAAAAGCAAAGCTTATTTTCTTAGCTCTGCTCATATTGTTTTTGGTGGTAGCCTCAAACTGTTCAATCGGTGCTTTGGTGGTAGCCTCAGACTGTTCAATCAGTACTTTGGTGGTAGCCTCAAACTGTTCAATCAGTGCTTTGGTGGTAGCCTCAAACTGTTCAATCAGTGCTTTGGTGGTAGCCTCAAACTGTTCAATCAGTGCTTTTTCACAATAAGACTTTCCTCAGGCAGTAGCTTAAAATCATTCAATCGGAGCTTTTTCATTTTAACATTTTCCCCATGTAGAAGCCTCCACTGTTTCATCAGTGCCTACACTTCTGCACACGAGTACTACTCATACTGGACTTTCTCCATAATGAGAAAGAGCACCCCCAGATAACACACAGAATACTCACAAATAGGGATATTTCTCTTGTGGGTGAAATTTCAGGATGACCCTAAAATGCCCTCTGACCTTTACAGGTGAACTTAATGTGACCTTCTCTAACCTTCTGAATGCACACGTCCAACTGTTCAGTGTTTCAGTAATTTTTGCACGACTTGCTGTTCTCTAACAAGGAGCTTAACAGCAAAATTCACAACAGGTGTTTTATCCATGAATCGCCCAATACATTTCCTGGTTCATTTAGAATTGGTATTAATCAGTCCTCCTCATCATGCTGCTCACATTGTGACATCATGAGACTAGCACAACACCTAACAATTGATGAACAGTACCTCGCCATTGTGAGGCTTCAAGCAGGACGTTCTCAGACTGAAGTGGCCACTGAGCTTAGAGAGTCACAGAGAGTCATCAGCAGGTTTTATCAGAGATACAGAGACTGGAAGAGTCACAGAAAGGTAGAGAAGTGGACGTCCTTTGGCCACATCCCACACTGATGAGCGCTTCATTGTAAACAATGTCCTGCAGAACCGGATGATGAATCCCACACAACTCCTGGCACATTTAAGGGAGGTCACGTCAGACCATTGGAAACCATTTACATCAGTGTGGTCTGTGGGCTAGATGACCTGCAAGGTACCTGACCACAGGCGTCATCGTCTTGTATGGACCAGGGAACATCTACGCCGGACGAGGACCAGGGGCCTCAGTGCTGTTCACTGATGAAAATGGATACACGCTGAGCAGAAATGATGGCTGCCAACTATATCGAAGACGTCAAGGAGAGCGCTCTGCATCAGCCACTGTTGTCACCAGACGAACCTTTGGTGGTTGTGGTGCTACAGTGTGGGCCGGTGTGTCTATAGTCCATACAGAACTGCCCTACACTGTGTGAATGGACCAGTCACAAGCCCAGACTACCTGAAGAACATCATTAATCCAGTCATTGTGCCTCTGCATGGACAACCCGACGTAATGTCATCTTCATGAAGAACAATGCTCCAGCTCATTGAGGTCACATCATTAGGGAGCGGCTGCTGGAGACGGGAGGACCTCACATGGAGCGGCTGCTGGAGACGGGAGGACCTCACATGGAGCGGCTGCTGGAGACGGGAGGACCTCACATGGAGCGGCTGCACTTTCTCCAGACCTGGATCCCATTGAAAACCTATGGCATCAGCTGAGTCGCTGTGTAGAGGCTCGTAACTCTGTACCTCAGAACCTCAATGACCTGAGGGCTAGCCTTTGAGAAGATGTTGAAGATGACATGACAACTTCTGGAGACACTGACATTTTGTGGCAGTATACCCAGCACTGGTGTCGGCTTTTGTTTCAATAAATTGTGTGAGTTGAGGAAATCCCCATCGCTGCTTCTACTTAAATGCCCTACTTTCATGATATAATATCACTGGAGCGGGAACTTTTTACATTTTCCATAAATTTCCCCCGAAAGCCAAATATTCCTAACTTTTTGTCAGTAGTATGTATCTTGCCCAGGAACCCAGAGCAGCAGAAAGCACTAGTCTCTGAATCAGACCCTAAACCAATTTCAATAAATTCGCTCATCTTTACCCCATTATCTCGGTCGCCATGTTGCCACTCGTTGTCGGTCGCCACTCGCTGCTTGGTGGGTTTGAATTTTCTCGTAATAATCTATTTGTGCTCTTATGGCCCATTTACCAGTAACGCATAGCACTGGAGGTTTCTGTATAGTGATACCTCATCCATCTTCCCACATGTGGGGTCAGTTCCGCCCAGTATTTAGGTGTTCACAATTGGAAAGGTTCTGGTCATGAGCTCCAGCAATATGCGCTGCTCCCATCCTGGTGGTGTGCGGCTCTAGCCTCCAGCTCTGGCAGGTTCCTGACTACTGCCGGTCCTGTCTGCACTCTTCTCCTTTGCATTGACTCTTGTGTCAAGCTGCCACAAAACTCGTTCTCTTCAATCATTTTGGTCCTACTTAAGGGTGACTTTTGCCTCACCACCTCATCTTCAGGTGAAGGTACATCCAGTGCTTGGATATTTCACCTGAGACCATTTTCCTGTCGCCGATCAGTGTGTCACGTTCTGTTACTCGTGCAGGGGTAAATGCAGCCCTGAGCTTTAACTCCACCTCTGACTCTGCCTACTTGCACGACCCGTCCTAGGGGACGGCATACAACTAGTCGACGGTCCCTAACCTGGGTACGTGCTGTTGCATACAGGGAAAGGGAACAACAGGAGAAAATAATAAACAAACAACAGAACAGACACACACAAAAACGAGAGGTCACCAAGTAAAGGGTCAAACCAGGAGGTCACGTCAAAGCCAAAGTAGCGAGCAGGAACAAGGTCAAACGAATAAGCCGAAGTCAAAACCAGGAGGTAGCGTGGTACAAAAGGATGAGACGGGGAACGTAGTCGAATACACAAGCCAAAGTCGAGCTCAATAGTCACAGAAGATCAAATCGTAAGCTATGGAAGGAAGACCAATCACAGGCAACCTGTGGCCAGCAGGCTGCCTGTTTAAATAGGCCTCCAAGTAGGTCACGTGACAAAGCAGCGTCACATGACCTAATTCAAATACTGGAACAGCTGAGCGCTGGCTGCCCTGCTAACGCCCAGAGATGCAGGTAGATCATGTGACATGGCCAGCGTCACGTGACCTAAAACATAATATTTAAAGGGGTATTCCCATCTCACAAATGTAGTTTGTATAGTTAGATATCGCCATACCAATATTATTACTAAAGGAATGTATTTATATAACATGTACCTTTTAGAAGATTTCCCTATTTGCATATCCATTGTCCCACACCCATCAGTCAGGCGTTGCCCCTAGTTACGGCCACCGCGGCCATGTAGTAGTGGTGGTCGGCTTGCTCCTTTTCAAACCCGCTCTGAGGTAACTGCTGTATTGTGAACGCACATTGTATGAACATGTGGAGACACATCTTAGGGGACTTTACATCTGCATTCTGGACGCTACCAGTCCAAAACGCAATAGTCAGGTTCCATCCAAAACACAGACTTTATAACCGGATCCTGCTCCACAGAGATGAATTGATCTTGGAACAGGATCCGTTTCTCTGGGTTTTGGAAGCGCAGGCAAAAATACTACAACCCTAAGATGTGTCTCCTCATGTTCATACAATGTGCGTTCACAATACAGCAGTTACCTCAGAGCGGGTTTGAACAGGAGCAAGCTGACCACCACTACTACATGGCCGCTGTGGTCGTAACTAGGGGCAACGGCCTGACTGATGTGTGAGGGACAATGGATATACAAATAGGAAAATCTTCTAAACGGTACATTTTATATAAATACATTCTATTAGTAATAATATTGGTATGGTTATATCTAACTATACAAACTACATTTATGAGATGGGAATACCCCTTTAACAGCTGAACGCTGGCTTCCTTGCCAACGCCCAAAGATCAGGCAGGTCACGTGACGTTGGCCAGCGTCACGTGACCTAAAACACAACTGAGCACTGGCCTCCCTGCCAGCATTCAGAACCCCGCCCGCTCGTTGTCTAGGGGGGTGGGGAGGACGCCGGCTGCGCTGAGACTGAATGCGCATATTGCTTCTGCCATTGTTTTTTGTGGCACTCGGGCAACCCCTTTAACATCTCCATGTTGGTAAGTGAACCACCAAATTTCAACCTGGAAGGCTCTATGCCGCTTAACACCCTGCAATTTATTTTCTTGGAAGGGTCTTATCGACATGTGACCAGGATGTCCAACACGTTCCAAGAATAGATTTTTTTTCCTTTCGTTTGAATGTAGCTTCCAGAGAGCTGCAACTCTCTCTGTGCCTCTCGAGTCATGGACGCTTGGATGTCTAC
Organism: Rhinella marina; assembly: GCA_900303285.1. Taxonomy (NCBI): domain Eukaryota; kingdom Metazoa; phylum Chordata; class Amphibia; order Anura; family Bufonidae; genus Rhinella; species Rhinella marina. The sequence continues at coordinate 59,367 of ONZH01002791.1, forward strand.
ACATCGCAAAGGAACCATGGATGAGGAATCACGAGACGTTGTGGCACTTTTCCTCTTTCAGGTGTAGCTGTAGGATCCTGTTACTTCGCACATACTCGCGGAGAAGATGTCATCTGCCAGGTGGACTTGTTTCTTAATGTATTTTTATATAGAGATGACTGACTTTCATTTAAAGGGATTGTCTCAACTGGAACATTTGTGGCATATCACTAGGATCTGCCACTAACGTCACTAGGATGTGCCACTAAGGTCACTAGGATCTGCCACTAACGTCACTAGGATCTGCCACTAAGGTCACTAGGATCTGCCACTAAGGTCACTAGGATCTGCCACTAACGTCACTAGGATCTGCCACTAAGGTCACTAGGATCTGCCACTAAGGTCACTAGGATCTGCCACTAATGTCACTAGGATCTGCCACTAAGGTCACTAGGATCTGCCACTAACGTCACTAGGATCTGCCACTAAGGTCACTAGGATCTGCCACTAATGTCACTAGGATCTGCCACTAAGGTCACTAGGATCTGCCACTAACGTCACTAGGATCTGCCACTAATGTCACTAGGATCTGCCACTAATGTCACTAGGATCTGCCACTAAGGTCACTAGGATCTGCCACTAACGTCACTAGGATGTGCCACTAAGGTCACTAGGATGTGCCACTAACGTCACTAGGATGTGCCACTAACGTCACTAGGATCTGCCACTAAGGTCACTAGGATCTGCCACTAACGTCACTAGGATCTGCCACTAACGTCACTAGGATCTGCCACTAACGTCACTAGGATCTGCCACTAAGATCACTAGGATCTGCCACTAACGCCACTAGGATCTGCCACTAAGGTCACTAGGATCTGCCACTAAGGTCACTAGGATCTGCCACTAAGGTCACTAGGATCTGCCACTAACGTCGCTAGGATCTGCCACTAAGGTCGCTAGGATCTGCCACTAACGCCGCTAGGATCTGCCACTAACGTCGCTAGGATCTGCCACTAACGTCGCTAGGATCTGCCACTAACGTGGCAGATCCTAGCGACGTTAATGGCAGATCCTAGCGACGTTAGTGGCAGATCCTAGCGACCTTAGTGGCAGATCCTAGCGACCTTAGTGGCCTACGTGCCACTAAGGTCGCTAGGATCTGCCACTAAGGTCGCTAGGATCTGCCACTAAGGTCGCTAGGATCTGCCACTAAGGTCGCTAGGATCTGCCACTAAGGTCGCTAGGATCTGCCACTAAGGTCGCTAGGATTGCACTGACGTCGCTAGGATCTGCCACTGACGTCGCTAGGATCTGCCACTGACGTCGCTAGGATCTGCCACTGACGTCGCTAGATCTGCCACTGACGTCGCTAGGATCTGCCACTAAGGTCGCTAGGATCTGCCACTAAGGTCGCTAGGATCTGCCACTAAGGTCGCTAGGATCTGCCACTAACGTCGCTAGGATCTGCCATTAACGTCGCTAGGATCTGCCACTAACGTCACTAGGATCTGCCACTAACGTCACTAGGATCTGCCACTAACGTCACTAGGATCTGCCACTAAGGTCACTAGGATCTGCCACTAAGGTCACTAGGATCTGCCACTAAGGTCACTAGGATCTGCCACTAAGGTCACTAGGATCTGCCATTAACGTCACTAGGATCTGCCATTAACGTCACTAGGATCTTCCACTAATGTCACTAGGATCTGCCACTAATGTCACTAGGATCTGCCACTAACGTCACTAGGATCTGCCACTAACGTCACTAGGATCTGCCACTAACGTCACTAGGATCTGCCACTAACGTCACTAGGATTTGCCACTAAAGTCACTAGGATCCAGGGCTGTGGAGTTGGAGTCGTGGAGTCAGAGTCGAAGTTGGTGACCATTTTGGTGGAATCGGAGTTGGGGTCGGTATAAAATGGACCGACTCCGACTCCTAAAATATATAATAAATTGGTACATTTAGTTCAATGCAGAATGTGCTGAATATATTTTCATAAGAATTTGGGAACATGATGAAATGTCCTATAAATATCTGTTCTATTCCTGATCTAAGGATCTAGGCTTTTAGTTGAGATGACGGTGCTGCCCTTTATGTAGATGCTCAGAAGTGAAATTCCTCCGCTACAGATCAGAGGAAAAAGGCACTGGGAAGGAATAGCTGCACTGATCTCAGATCTGCTGGAGAAAACAGGATTAAAGGGGTTTTCTCACTAGTTACAAAGATTAGTTTTCATCATAAAGGGGCAGTTAAAAGAAGACATTTTCTAAATACAGTGGTCAGTAGATTTTACTTTGGCCATGAACTATAGACAGTTCAGCATCTCTCTCACTGTACACAGGTTTCTATGGTAACCTGCAGACCAGAAAGACTGTTATCTGATTGGCTGAGAGCAGGAGTGACCTCAGTAAGCAAAATTTGATGAGGACTGAGAAGGATGGCTTTACCTGTAATTGTGTTAGAGATCACAACCTCCTGCTCTGTCAGAGTAAGTTAATATATACTAATAACTGCTGGAGACCCCCCCCCCCCCGCCACAGCCTGAGGAGACATATTAAGTGCAAACTGCCTGTCAGCCAGTGAATCAATGTGCTGAGAAAACCCCTTTAAGACAAGTACTTCTTAGTATATCTAAACTTTCAATAAACTGTGCATAAATCACTTGCCCAGTGCATGTTCTCTCTGCTTTATGTTTTAGTTTGCTTTTCCTCTGATGTAAAACACCTTGGGCCTTATGTATGAAAACTGTCTAGGTGTAGAAGTTTCGTTGTTGCCCATAGAAACCAATCAGAGCTCCCCTTACATTTCATATAGTGCTCTGGAGAAATGAAAGGGGAGCTCTGATTGGTTGCTATGGGCAACAAAGAAAGTCTTAGACCTAGACAGTTTTCATACCTCAGGCCCTTAGTGAGCTGTACCCAGAGAAGCCTGGTACTGAGTGTTCAGAGTAAAGATATCTAGTAAAACATATATTACAGACTCTTTTTGTCATGACATATCTGTACGACTGATTTATGCAAAGTTTGTTTAAAGTTATCACTTAAACATGCTCCATGTATGAGGGAGTCGGAGTTGAAGTCGGGGCTTTGGCTTACCGACTCCACAGCCCTGCTAGGATCTGCCACTAATGTCACTAGGATCTGCCACTAATGTCACTAGGATCTGCCACTAATGTCACTAGGATCTGCCACTAATGTCACTAGGATCTGCCACTAATGTCACTAGGATCTGCCACTAATGTCACTAGGATCTGCCACTAATGTCACTAGGATCTGCCACTAATGTCACTAGGATCTGCCACTAATGTCACTAGGATCTGCCACTAATGTCTAGAATGAAGCTAGAGCTTGAGTGCTTAAGTAATATTTTTTCTATGGGACTCCTGAAAATGGCCAAGCTTTCCGCTCCGCTTTTTTTTCCCGCACTCTCATTGAAATGTCATCTCCAGGACGGACGATCTTGTAGGTTATTCCTGGTGTGCAGTGGTTACTACCTACCAAAAATGGTCCAAGGACAGACAACTGGAGAACCAGTGACGGGATGATGGGTGTCCAAAGCTCATTGATGAATATGGACTGAAGAGCTACTATGGACCAAAATGCTGACAACGTTACTGTAGACTGTGATAGAAAGGTGTCGGGACACACTGGACATCACGGTGCGCTTCAGTAATCCTACCCTCCAGACACCTTTTCCTATGCTCCATAGCCTTTGTTCTCATCGGCATTTAAGGCTACATTGCAGATTCCCTCACACTGGATGGTGCTGTATACAGGGCTATATTTTTCTGATAACTACAGACACCTTGGTGGAACCTGGCACCGGTGTCCATTGAGCTCCACTGGTGTCTTTATCATGATGACTGCGCCAACTATGGTCTCCGTCACTTTATGGGTGGGTTGTAGAGGAAGCTTTAGATCACAAGATTCCCCAGGACATAGACATTTTAGGACTGTTCTCTTTTGCCAAGTTCTTAATTCCATTTTGATCTTTCTCACTTTTGACTGGGAACCAATATGGCTGCCACTGTGGTTTCATTTCCTTGAAGGAGTTTAACAAATTAAAGACATGAAATTGTCACGTCAGGGGGTAAGTGCAGCCCTGACTTGAACTCCACCTCTGACCCTGCCTACTTGCACGACCCGTCCTAGGCAACGGCGTATAACTGGGCGACAATCCCTAGCCTAGATACATGCATTGGCGTACAGGGAAAGGGAATAACAGGAGAAAACAATAAACGCAAACAGAACCACAATACAGAGTCACCAAGCCAAAGTCAAACCAGGAGGACACGTCAAACTACAGGGGAAATCCAAAAGCCAAATCCGATAGCAAGCCGAGGTCAAACAAAGATATAACGAAGTACCAGGGGAGAGATGAGGGGGTACTCGAGTACACAAGCCGAATTCACAGGTAGCAATCACAGTGGTAACAAGCTCTGGATGAAAGACTAATCATAGGCAACCTGTGGCTGGCAGGTTGCCTGTTTAAATAGGGATCCAAGTAGGTCATGTGACGAGGCGGCGTCACGTGACCTAATTCCAAAACTGAAACAGGAAGTGCTGGCTTCCCTGCCAGTACTCAGCGGTAGGTCACGTGATGTGGCCAGCTTCACGTGACCTATAGCACACATATTCATAGCTGAGCACTGGCCCTCCTGCCAGCGCTCAGAAGCTCCTCCTGCTGGTTGTCAACGAGATGGGGAGGACGCCAGCCTCGCTGAGACTGAACGCGGGCTGGGTCCGCCCCGCTCCTGTTGTCATGGAGACGAGGACGCACATCTCGTCCTCGCTCCTGAACAACAGTGGGAGTCCGGCGGCGCTGCGCGGAGGAGGCGCGCCGCCTGCTCCCTGTGACAGAAATGTTAGAAAACAAAAAAATAAGTCAACCATTACTCACCTGTGGAATGCCCTCTGCTCCATTACTCACCTGCTCTCCAGCTGGAGGAAAAGCTCTTCTACCACAGAGATGTAACGGTGACCATATTATCATATTAGTTGTCTTTGAGATTTTCCAGAAACGGGTATAAGTATCACATGGTTGAATTTAAAATAAGTTGACAAATGGTGATGACTCAAGGACTTGGATTACAGCGAGGCGTTACTTTTCTGTCCCCCCCCCCTTTCCCTCCAGCCGTTCGGCATTAGCCCCATCTTGCTGCCACTCACTGTTGGTGCGTCCTCACCGTCTGCCACCCGTTGTTTGGATCCCATTAGGTGCTTTCTGAATCTAAACACGCTGAGAACGTAGCAGTGTTGTCTTAGGAGGTAGAGCAGATCTCTCCAACACCGACTCGATTGTATTAAATAAAGGCGAACTTTCCTTATGACTACGAGGATTCCTTCCAACGTCTGCCGCGCATCCAGGAAAGACTCCTTCTCGTTCTGACCACGATCCCAACGTGACAGAGGAATTGCCAAGCTGTTAATTCGCTAATTGCTGAACTCAGCTGCTGCTAAATGAGGCTCAATCATATGATTAGATTTATGTGTATACATGCGTAGGACGCGAGAGATGAGAACTGGACTAGATTCTTCTACGGCATTGGCGATGAGGGCTATGATGTGGTCACCCACAGGTGGAGAGGTCATCTCCCTGTTGATACGGGCACTCAATTGTCACAGACATTCCTGTGACAGGTAGCAGGAAGTCTGTCAGATTGGCAACACGTGGTATGATCTGATATGTTTTCCTTTTTTGTTGCTGGTGTTTACCACACCCTTTTCCCTCAGGTGTTCCTGGTGTGGTAATTGTCCCTCCCCTATTTATTGCTGCTTCTACCACAGTTCATTGCGGTTTATAGCTTCAGTGGATATTGTGGTGGTTTGGTGTTGGCTCTCAGCTGAGATTCTGGAGCTTTCATTCCTTCATTGAAGATAAGTGTCCTCATTCCCTTTTGTTTGTTACATTGCTTTTCCCTGTTGTTTGTGATTAGACCTGAGGGAGACTCCTGTTTGTCCTTCCTTGTGGAGGAACAGGTAGACTCATTCCTGTCATTAGTTCCAGGGTCCTATAGGGTCAGTTTGGTTTCGGTTCCTGTGTATGAACTCGCCTACATTTGAGGCCTGCTCATACTGGTAGTTAGTCAGGAATTGAGTCAGGGTGTCCTTTAGGAGGTGTCCCCTCCCTTCCCTAGTTTTCAGGCCTAATCTCCATTCCCTCCTACGCTCGGTGTGGTTCCCCCCCCCACACACACACACACACCTGAGTGTGACATCAATATTTTACATTAAACCTATAATATCTCAAGGATTTATATTAGTCAAGTTGCTTTTGACATCTGGTGACCTGATGGAGAATGTTTTTTTTGTAGTTTTTAGTTTAGGTCTTCAGGGAGGTTGAACAAGTCCTAGGAGCAAGGTAGACAATCTGCAATTAAAATCACCCTTGAATTCTTTAATTTCAAGTTTCCAAATCAGACCCTCTCTGGGATTGTGATGCAGTAATAAATTTTACTTGGCCGGATGAGTCCCAGCATCCTAGATATCCTCTGACTGTACCTTTAAATTGCATCGACATATTTGAACAGATGAGCGCTCATGTTGGGCGTTTTGAAGAGGAAATATGTGAGCAAGCTGCCATGGAGCATGATGTCAGATCTGGAAGGATGGAGGAGCATACTTCTCATTTTAAAAACACAGGGAAAGAGTGAGGGGGAGACATATTGTGTGGCCTTTATGACAGACATTGCAGCTGATGCTCTGAGATCTTGGCAGGACACGGGGGCAGAACACTGGGAGCTTAAAACCTCGTTCCTAATCTGAAGACCCTTGTTATTACAAGAAGCATTTGTCAGCCTCGACAGTGTAGGTGTATGAGCAGTGACCTCCCTAGAGGGGCCAGATTCTTGGTGAAACCCGTTCTAGGAGGGAGTTGAGTTTTCCATAGTGCAGAATCAAAAACATGGTGCTACGTTGAAAGAGCGTTAATTTTGACTACATAAACCATCAGTAGGTTTCACAGAATCCTGGTCCTCTCTTAATAATATACCTAGATATCTTAAAGGGGTTAACCCATGACTAATGAGATAATATAGTACATGACAATACCTTTCTAACAAAGCTAGAACCAGCCCTGTACCTCACATGGATCCAGAGATCTCCTCATTCATTGCTCTGCTAGAGTTATATCAAGCTCACAGCTCAAGGGGAGTGTCTTTTCTGCTGTAACTAAGGGTATGTGTCTCAGCTCTCCCTATCACAGCTCAGGGGGCGTGTCTCAGCTCTCCCTATCACAGCTCAGGGGGCGTGTCTCAGCTCTGCCTATCACAACTCAGGAGGCAGTTGTAGGACGAAACTGAGCATGTGTGGCCTTCTCAGTGAGTAGGTCAAAGAAATAGGAAAAAAACAAACAGCAGGTGGCACTATACAAATACAGTTTATTGAATAGCGCACTGGCTACATTTTTAATGACATGCAATTACAAAAATATTCAGATCCAGGTGCTGGTTTGAAAACTGTAAAATATTTTTCGTGGGACAACCCTTTAAGCGGATCATCACAAAAAAAGACTTCCTACTCGAAGATAACCTACAAAATGAAATTAGATTTGTGGGGGTTATTCCAACCAATTGTAGCTGCGTGATCTCAGTTTTAGGTTCCTGTATCTCTTATGGCATATGGGGTGTCTGGATATAGAAGGTTGGACCAAAGTTGGACTAGTTTTGGGGTTGTTTGTGTTCCCGGCTCTTGAGACTGCACTATATGTCTTTTTTTGGCAACCCCCCAAAAATTTGAAGACTGTATTTTCATGACCCTCAGTAAAGAGGTGGCTGCACACTTTCAGAACTTTCAATTTAATTGCGAGAGCCTTCCTGTGGCATGGCTACCACTACATTGGTGGTGAGGACCAAGGTCTTCTTATTCTTGGGACCAATGGCGATGGTATTCAGACAGTCAGGAACATGTTTTCACTGCTACTTAGGAATCTTCAGAGCCAAGTGTGGTGGACAAGTGGCCTCAACCAACATGGACTCTCCCAATTCCACGGCTCAGGCACCAGTCATACCCAGTAGGGTTGATGCCCATTGGCCGATGCTGGCTGTCTTTTCCTACGAATCATCATATATTGCCCAGGAGACAGGATTGTCTGCAGTCGTAGACTTCAGTTAAACCATGAGCTGACCTTTTCAGTAGCTGGATTCAATATTGGGGTCATATGGCTGCATTCGAGGTGGAGCATGTGGCGGAGGTCTATATGGATCTGATACGGCTGAACTCTATATGGGGACCATGTTGCTGGTACTTTGTTTTTGGAGTTGGAACTCCTGTTTTGCAACTTGTAGGCAAAAACCTCTTAAAAGCCAGAAGACAAGCCCTTAGTGGGTTGACCACCACTGCTATTATAATGCTCCAGTTGAAGTCATTGTGTGTCTGCCATCTTGTAGTGCCAAGAGGTCTTCTAGAGGAAGGACCTACGAAAGACCTGAAGATCCTGCAGGACTGTGAAACCTAAGCTTCTTCTGTTATCAGGAGGACTCCCAGAATAGAGGATCAGGTCCCTGCTGGACCCATGAACATGCTTCTGCCGACCTTGAGAAGGAACTGCTCCTTGTGCACCGCGTTCCCACCTGACAGATCGTGAGATGCTCTGTTTCGGAAACGCGAACTTTCAGTAGAGACAGGATGTTGGCAGCTCGCTCGAAGTGTTCCTCTCAAGCTGTATGATTAAGAGAACGAAATATGTTGCATTATCTTAATCATTTACATTTCATCTGTGTTGATGAAATAATCGCTCAGGAGCATAAAAATACAAGAAATAATAAAGCAGCCGCGCCACCTACGCATGCACCAGGCCTGGGTACAATATGCTGCTAATGCGAAATTAACCATTTTACTGCCAGCTCCATGTGTTGCTGGTTGAATATTTCTGAGCTCCAGTCTATTCCTTTGTTTATACTGAAATGATCAGATACTAAACCATGAGGAGAATTTCACCTACTGATATGAACATGAACCGTTCAGCAGTAATATCACCGCAGGTTCATATATACACTTCATAGTATCTGTACCCTGAAAGGAGCTCATTGTCCCCATCTGCTGACAGGTGAAAGAGTGGAGGAAGGGAAGTGACAACTGCTCTCAGCACATATCCGCTTCACAAAAGTTGTCACTGATTGAAGAAAATAAGCTGAATATATTCACTACATCAGAATTAAGTATTATAGCATTGCATTATGGACAATAGTATAGCTACTATGATACTGCCCCTATATGCTAAACTATAACTACTATACTCCTCATATGTACAAGAATATAACTACTATAATACTGCTCCTATGTACAAGAATATCACTACTATAATACTGCTCCTATGTACAAGAATATAACTGCTATAATACTGCTCCTATGTACAAGAATATAACTACTATAATACTGCTCCTATGTACAAGAATATAACTACTATAATACTGCTCCTATGTACAAGAATAAAACTACTATAATACTGCTCCTATGTACAAGAATATAACTACTATAATACTGCTTCTATGTACAAGAATATATCTACTGTAATACTGCTCCTATGTACAAGAATATAACTACTATAATACTGCTCCTATGTACAAGAATATAACTACTATAATACTGCTCCTATGTACAAGAATATAACTACTATAATACTGCTCCTATGTACAAGAATATAACTACTATAATACTGCTCCTATGTACAAGAATATAACTACTATAATACTGCTCCTATGTACAAGAATATAACTCCTATAATACTGCTCCTATGTACAAGAATATAACTACTATAATACTGCTTCCTATGTACAAGAATATAACTACTATAATACTGCTCCTATGTACAAGAATATAACTACTATAATACTGCTCCTATGTACAAGAATATAACTACTATAATACTGCCTCCTATGTACAAGAATATAACTACTATAATACTGCTCCTATGTACAAGAATATAACTACTATAATACTACTCCTATGTACAAGAATATAACTACTATAATACTGCTCCTATGTACAAGAATATAACTACTATAATACTGCTCCTATGTACAAGAATATAACTTCTATAATACTGCTCCTATGTACAAGAATATAACTACTATAATACTGCTCCTATGTACAAGAATATAACTACTATAATACTGCCTCCTATGTACAAGAATATAACTACTATAATACTGCTCCTATGTACAAGAATATAACTACTATAATACTGCTCCTATGTACAAGAATATAACTACTATAATACTGCTCCTATGTACAAGAATATAACTACTATAATACTGCTCCTATGTACAAGAATATAACTACTATAACTTTTATAACTTTTATGGCAGTAATATTTTTCTTAGTATCGGTGTATAGTGATTTGATGTTTTCTCTCTCTCGCTCTCTTTGTGCCGTTTCCTGTGGCTGTCTTGGATCGGCTCGGTGACTACCTGCGGTGCGGAGTGCTGCTATATTTAGTAATGGGGTCAGGCTGATGTTTACATCATGCGGCCTGTGAGCATAGACGCAGCCGGTCTCTTTGTACGGGGGGCACTTACTGTCCACTCCGGTGAATGGATACAACTTCCGTCGGTTCCTCGCAGGTATTAGTTGTGTTACTGTGTGTTTTATTATCACGAATGGATCAGGAGGACCTTCAGGTTGAGTCCACAAATCCCTGGCCATTCTGCAGCAAGGTCCACATGGGTTATCTGTGGATTTTGCCACGGATTGTGCGGCCTTTGACCCCACATTTCACTCCAATGTTTTCCGTTCGGTATTTTTACCCTGGTGTACTGGATATCAGCTTCTGGCCCAAATTCTGACTGATGGCAACCAGTTCTTACCTCACCAGTGCGTGGAGGTTATCACAATTTCTGGGCTTTCCGTTGTCTACCCATTGTATCAGGGCTGTGGAGTCGTGGAGTCGTGGAGTCGGAGTTGGAGTCGGTATGAAATGGACCGACTCCGACTCCAAAAATATATAATAAATTGGTACATTGAGTTCAGTGCAGTATGTGCTGAATATATTTTCATAAGAATTTGGGAACATGATAAAATGTCCTATAAATGTCTGTTCTATTCCTGAACTAAGGATCAAGGCTTTCAGTTGAGATGACTGTGTGCTGCCCTTTATATAGATGCTCAGTACTGAAACTCCTCTGCTACAGATCAGAGGAAAAAGGCACTGGTAAGGAATGGCTGCACTCATCTCAGATCTACTAGAGAAAACAGGATTAAAGGGGTTTTCTCACTAGTTACAAAGATTAGCTTTCATCATAAAGGGACAGTTAAAAGAAGACATTTTCTAAATACAGTGGTCAGTAGATTTTACTTTAGTCATGAACTACAGACAGTTCAGCAGGTCTCTCACTGTACACAGCTTTCTATGGTAACCTGCAGACCAGAAAGACTGTTATCTGATTGGCTGAGAGCAGGAGTGACCTCAGTAAGAAAAATGGGTTGAGGACTGAGAAGGATGGCTTTACCTGTAATTGTGTTAGGCCCCTTTCACACCTGCGGCGCGGGGCTCCAGCAGGCTGTTCCGGCGGGTGAACAGCCTACTGCAGGTGCACCTGTGGGGCCGGAACTGCGCTCCGGCCCCATTCACTGTAAAGGGGTCGGGCCGCGGATCTGGCCGCAGCACGGCAACCCCTGCTGAGAGGCGGCCAGAACGAAAATACAACAGAACAGCCTGCCGTTGCCCCATGCCGCAGGTGTGAAAGTAGCCTTAGAGATCACAACCTCCTGCTCTGTCAGAGTAAGTTAATATATGCTAATAACTGCTGGAGACTCCCCACGGCGTGAGGAGACATTGTGAGTGCAAACTGCCTGTCAGCCAGTGAATCAATGTGCTTAGGCAAGTAGTTCTTAGTATATCTAAACTTTCAATAAACTGTGCATAAATCAGTGCATGTTCTTTCTGCTTTATGTTTTAGTTTGCTTTTCTTCTGAGCTCATGTTTGGAGAGGTTATCTGCTCTCATGGCTTCTAAATGCTGCTGATGCAAAACACCTCGGGCCTTATGTTTCGTTGTTGTCCATATAAACCAATCAGCTCCCCTTTCATTTCATATAGTGCTCTGGAGAAATTAAAGGGGAGCTCTGATTGGTTGCTATGGGCAACAAATAAAGTCTTAGAACTAGACAGTTTTCATACATCAGGCCCTTAGTGAGCTGTACCCAGAGAAGCCTGGTACTGGAGGATTAAAGATGTCTAGTAAAACACATATTACAGACTCTTTTTGTCATGACACATCTGTACTATTGATTTATGCAAAGTTTGTTTAAAGTTATCACTAAAACATGCGCCATGTATGAGGGAGTCGGATTTGGGAGTCGGAGTCAGGGGAAATTGAGGAGTCAGAGTTGGAGTCAGGGCTTTGGCTTACCAACTTCACAGCCCTGCATTATATAAGGATTGACCACAAGTTCTCAGTGGGATTGAGATGTGGGCAGTTTCCTGGCCATGGACCCAAAATTTCAATGTTTTGTTCTCCAAACTACTAAGTTATCGCTGTTGCCTTTTGACATGGTGATTCATCATGCTGGAAAAGCGTTTGTCATCTTGATATTGTTCCTGAATGGTTGGGAGACGTTGCTCCTGGAGAATTGGGAGAAGTTGTTCTTGGACGGTGGGGAGGAGTGGCTCCAGGACGGTGGGGAGGAGTGGCTCCAGGACGGTGGGGAGGAGTGGCTCCAGGACGGTGTGGAGAAGTGGCTCCAGGACGGTGTGGAGAAGTGGCTCCAGGACGGTGTGGAGAAGTGGCTCCAGGACGGTGTGGGGAAGTGGCTCCAGGACGGTGTGGGGAAGTGGCTCCAGGACGGTGTGGAGAAGTGGCTCCAGGACGGTGTGGAGAAGTGGCTCCTGGGCGGTGGGGAGAAGTGGCTCCTTGTCAGTGAGAAGTGGCTCCTGGACAATGTGGAGAAGTGGCTCCTGGACAATGTGGAGAAGTGGCTCCTGAACAATGTGGAGAAGTGGCTCCTGAACAATGTGGAGAAGTGGCTCCTGAACAATGTGGAGAAGTGGCTCCTGAACAATGTGGAGAAGTGGCTCCTGGATGGTGTGGAGAAGTTGCTCCTGGATGGTGGAGAAGTGGCTCTGGACGGTGTGGAGAAGTGGCTCCTGGACGGTGTGGAGAAGTGGCTCCTGGACGGTGTGGAGAAGTGGCTCCTGGACGGTGTGGAGAAGTGGCTCCTGGACGGTGTGGAGAAGTGGCTCCTGGACGGTGTGGAGAAGTGGCTCCTGGACGGTGTGGAGAAGTGGCTCCTGGACGGTGTGGAGAAGTGGCTCCTGGACGGTGTGGAGAAGTGGCTCCTGGATGGTGTGGAGAAGTGGCTCCTGGACGGTGTGGAGAAGTGGTTCCTGGACGGTGTGGGAGAAGTGGCTCCTGGGCGGTGTGGAGAAGTGGCTCCTGGTCGGTGTGGAGAAGTGGTTCATTGGCGGTGTGGAGAAGTGCTCATTGGCGGTGTGGAGAAGTGGCTCATTGGCGGTGTGGAGAAGTGGCTCATTGGCGGTGTGGAGAAGTGGCTCATTGGCGTTGTGGAGAAGTGGCTCATTGGCGTTGTGGAGAAGTGGCTCATTGGCGTTGTAGAGAAGTGGCTCATTGGCGTTGTGGAGAAGTGGCTCATTGGCGTTGTGGAGAAGTGGCTCATTGGCGTTGTGGAGAAGTGGCTCATTGGCGTTGTGGAGAAGTGGCTCATTGGCGTTGTGGAGAAGTGGCTCATTGGCGGTGTCGAGAAATGTCTCCTGGACGGTGGGAGAAATGTCTCCTGGACGGTGGGGAGAAGTGGATCCTGGGCGGTGGGGAGAAGTGGCTCCTGGACGGTATGGAGAAGTGGCTCCTGGACGGTATGGAGAAGTGGCTCCTGGGCGGTGGGGAGAAGTGGCTCCTGGGCGGTGGGGAGAAGTGGCTCCTGGGCGGTGGGGAGAAGTGGCTCCAGGACGGTGTGGAGAAGTGGCTCCAGGACGGTGTGGAGAAGTGGCTCCAGGACGGTGTGGAGAAGTGGCTCCAGGACGGTGTGGAGAAGTGGCTCCAGGACGGTGTGGAGAAGTGGCTCCAGGACGGTGTGGAGAAGTGGCTCCAGGACGGTGTGGAGAAGTGCTCCTGGGCGGTGGGGAGAAGTGGCTCCTTGTCAGTGAGAAGTGGCTCCTGGACAATGTGGAGAAGTGGCTCCTGGACAATGTGGAGAAGTGGCTCCTGGACAATGTGGAGAAGTGGCTCCTGGACAATGTGGAGAAGTGGCTCCTGAACAATGTGGAGAAGTTGCTCCCTGGACGGTGTGGAGAAGTTGCTCCTGGACGGTGTGGAGAAGTTGCTCCTGGACGGTGTGGAGAAGTGCTCCTGGGTGGTGTGGAGAAGTGGCTCCTGGGTGGTGGTGGAGAAGTTGGCTCCTGGGTGGTGTGGAGAAGTGGCTCCTGGACGGTGTGGAGAAGTGGCTCCTGGACGGTGTGGAGAAGTGGGCTCCCTGGACGGTGTGGAGAAGTGGCTCCTGGACGGTGTGGAGAAGTGGCTCCTGGACGGTGTGGAGAAGTGGCTCCTGGACGGTGTGGAAAGTGGCTCCTGGACGGTGTGGAGAAGTGGCTCCTGGACGGTGTGGAGAAGTGGCTCCTGGGCGGTGTGGAGAAGTGGCTCATTGGGCGGTGTGGAGAAGTGGCTCATTGGCGGTGTGGAGAAGTGGCTCATTGGCGGTGTGGAGAAGTGGCTCATTGGCGGTGTGGAGAAGTGGCTCATTGGCGGTGTGGAGAAGTGGCTCATTGGCGGTGTGGAGAAGTGGCTCATTGCGGTGTGGAAATGTTATGGCGTGTGGAGAAGTGGCTCATTGGCGGTGTGGAGAAGTGGCTCATTGGCGGTGTGGAGAAGTGGCTCATTGGCGGTGTGGAGAAGTGGCTCATTGGCGGTGTGGAGAAGTGGCTCATTGGCGGTGTGGAGAAGTGGCTCATTGGCGTGTGGAGAAGTGGCTCATTGGCGGTGTGGAGAAGTGGCTCATTGGCGGTGTGGAGAAGTGGCTCATTGGCGGTGTCGAGAAATGTCTCCTGGACGGTGTGGAGAAGTGGATCCTGGGCGGTGGGGAGAAATGGCTCCTGGACGGTATGGAGAAGTGGCTCCTGGACGGTATGGAGAAGTGGCTCCTGGGCGGTGGGGAGAAGTGGCTCCTGGGCGGTGGGGAGAAGTGGCTCCTGGGCGGTGGGGAGAAGTGGCTCCTGGGCGGTGGGGAGAAGTGGCTCCTTGTCGTGAGGAGAAGTGGCTCCTTGTCGGTGTGGAGAAGTGGCTCATTGGCGGTGTGGAGAAGTGGCTCATTGGCGGTGTGGAGAAGTGGCTCCTGGGCGGTGTGGAGAAGTGGCTCCTGGACGGTATGGAGAAGTGGCTCCTGGACGGTATGGAGAAGTGGCTCCTGGGCGGTGGGGAGAAGTGGCTCCTGGACGGTGTGGAGAAGTGGCTCCTGGGAGGTGTGGAGAAGTGGCTCCTGGGCGGTGTGGAGAAGTGGCTCCTGGGCGGTGTGGAGAAGTGGCTCCTGGACGGTGTGGAGAAGTGGCTCCTGGACGGTGTGGAGAAGTGGCTCCTGGACGGTGTGGAGAAGTGGCTCCTGGGCGGTGGGGAGAAGTGGCTCCTGGGCGGTGGGGAGAAGTGGCTCCTGAAGGACGTTTTGATCCCATTCTTTATTCATTCCAGTGTTCTTAGGCAAGACGCAAGCCTGGGGGGGGGGGCGGGGAAAAGTTTTTTAAAATGTGAAAAAAATATGTAAACATTCTAATCACCTACTTTCCCCATGTTAAAAATAAATAATAAAACAAATCCTGATTTACATTGCAGCCTATGGGAGAATACTATGGATCCCTGCCACATCTGCCCCGACTTCTGCCGTTACAAGCAGAAATGTCCTTGTCTGTGAAGCTCTTTTGATGCAAATCAATAATGACTGCATGTGTTTCCTTGGAGGTAACCATGGTTTGCAGAAGAAGACAATGATTTCAAGCAGCATCCTTCCTTTTAAAGCAATCAGTCTGCTCTTCTCATTAGTCAGCTGCCTTGTCCTTAAAGGGGTATTCTGATTACATTAAGGATAGGGGATATCTATGAGCTCACTGGTGGTCCAACCCCTGGGACCCCCATCAATCACAAAAATGGGGACCCTGTGCCCCCTGCAATTGAAGGAACAGCCGGCTGGGCCGCTCCATTCATTCCTATGGTTCCAGAGATAATTGAGTTCAGCTCCCAGCTAGCTCTGGAATTCTGTTCATTTCAGGGGACCGCAGGGGGTATGGGCCCCCCCTTGTCGTGTTCAGTGGGTGAGTCTCCATGGTAACAGACAACAAACCCCATGTAGTCTGATCCTGCGGGCTCCCTCTTGTCTTCCTGAAATACATGTGGTCTAGCAGCAGGAAGTAGGGGACAGATAGAAGGGAGTATGACTGCAGGGTCAGACTACAGAGGGTTTGTAGTCTGTTACCATGGAGACTCATAGGTCTGCATGGCAGCTTGGGACACAGCCCATTTGACGACTCTTTGCAGAGTTTCCTTTCCCTTGAAGATGTTTTCTGGGGATACATTGCCTTCCTGAGGATGATATTCTGACTTTTTGAGAGGAGTACAGTATTCCGGTAACCTGTGTGCAGGGTGGGCACCTCCCGTTTTGTGGTGGTGACCTGTGTGCAGGGTGGGCACCTCCCGTTTTGTGGTGGTGACCTGTGTGCAGGGTGGGCACCTCCCGTTTTGTGGTGGTGACCTGTGTGCAGGGTGGGCACCTCCCGTTTTGTGGTGGTGACCTGTGTGCAGGGTGGGCACCTCCCGTTTTGTGGTGGTGACCTGTGTGCAGGGTGGGCACCTCCCATTCTGTAGTACCTACCGTAGACATTATACGGTTCCTGCTCCTCTTTTCTTCACCTTCTTGTAGATCCTTCCATGTACCATAAGATCACCGTCCTCCTGGATAGCGCCACTTTCTTCAGGCTGGCATCACCGCGGCTTGTGACAAGTATCAGCAGAGAGCTGGCGTTTATTCAGCCAAGGTTCACTGCAGCACAGATTATTTAAGCAGATGACCAGACTAATCATGTGCCATGATGTGAGGTGGGAGCTAACAGGAGCAGTGTCCCCATCAGCACAGAGGATTTCATCAGAGGAGTGTGCCGATCATGTGGAGATCACAGACTGAGAGTTACATAGTGGAATGAGCAGGGTCCTACCAGCAGCACAGAGGATTTCAGGAGAGGAGTGTGCTGATCTTGTGGAGGTCACAGGGTGAGAGTTACATACAGGAAGGAGCAAGGTCCTCCCAGCAGCACAGAGGATTTCAGGAGAGGAGTGTGCTGATCTTGTGGAGGTAACAGGGTGAGAGTTACATACAGGAAGGAGCAAGGTCCTCCCAGCAGCACAGAGGATTTCAGGAGAGGAGTGTGCTGATCTTGTGGAGGTCACAGGGTGAGAGTTACATAGTGGAAGGAGCAGGGTCCTCCCAGCAGCACAGAGAATTTCAGGAGGGGAGTGTGCTGATCTTGTGGAGGTCACATGATGAGAGTTATATAGTGGAAGGAGCAGGGCCCCCAGCAGCACAGAGGATTTCAGGAGAGGACTGTGATGATCTTGTGGAGGTCACAGGGTGAGAGTTACATAGTGGAAGGAGCAGGGTTCTCCCAGCAGCACAGAGGATTTCAGGAGAGGAGTGTGCTGATCTTGTGGAGGTCACAGGGTGAGAATTACATAGTGGAAGGAGCAGGGTTCTCCCAGCAGCACAGAGGATTTCAGGAGAGAAGTGTGCTGATCTTGTGGGAGGTCACATACTGAGAGTTACATAGTGGAAGGAGCAGGGCCCCCAGCAGCACAGAGGATTTCAGGAGAGGACTGTGATGATCTTGTGGAGGTCACAGGGTGAGAGTTACATAGTGGAAGGAGCAGGGTCCTCCCAGCAGCACAGAGGATTTCAGGAGAGGAGTGTGCTGATCTTGTGGAGGTCACAGGATGAGAGTTACACAGTGGAAGGAGCAGGGTTCTCCCAGCAGCACAGAGGATTTCAGGAGAGGAATGATGATATATATTTTGGGGAAGCTGTGTGCGGCCTAAGAGCTCCAAAGTATGAGCACAAAATGTAATGATCCACAGGGGAGGTTATAGGGGTATTCCTGTCTTGTACCTGCCACCACTTTATGATTGTCAGGGGTCCGACCACTGGAACCCCCACCAGTCCTGAGAATGAAGTCTAGCTGTGCGGCCCCTTCACTGTTCGGGTGCGTCCCGACTGCCCACAGTCCTGTTCACTTGTATAGGGTCATGCTGCTGATCCCTGCACAGCTGGGTGGTCCGGAGCGCTGCTCTGCAGGCTGATAATTACACCAGCGCCACAACCCCAGAGGTCATAAAGCAGAGGCATGTCCCGAGTCAAGGGGGAAGACCCCTATAAATGGAGTGTTGTGGTGGCTCTGAAGGCTGGAAGTCTCCCTGGTGGTACATGGGGTCACATTAGGAGGGTCTCCTGATCCGTTGTGTGGGGGCCCTGAAGGCTGGAGGTCTCCCTGGTGGTACATGGGGTCACATTAGGAGGGTCTCCTGATCCGTTGTGTGGGGGCCCTTAAGACTGGAGGTCTCCCTGGTGGTACATGGGGTCACATTAGGAGGGTCTCCTGATCCGTTGTGTGGGGGCCCTGAAGACTGGAGGTCTCCCTGGTGGTACATGGGGTCACATTAGGAGGGTCTCCTGATCCGTTGTGTGGGGGCCCTGAAGGCTGGAGGTCTCCCTGGTGGTACATGGGGTCACATTAGGAGGGTCTCCTGATCCGTTGTGTGGGGGCCCTGAAGGCTGGAGGTCTCCCTGGTGGTACATGGGGTCACATTAGGAGGGTCTCCTGATCCGTTGTGTGGGGGCCCTGAAGACTGGAGGTCTCCCTGGTGGTACATGGGGTCACATTAGGAGGGTCTCCTGATCCGTTGTGTGGGGGCCCTGAAGGCTGGAGGTCTCCCTGGTGGTACATGGGGTCACATTAGGAGCGTCTCCTGATCCGTTGTGTGGGGGCCCTGAAGACTGGAGGTCTCCCTGGTGGTAACATAGTAACATAGTTTATAAGGCCGAAAAAAGACATCTGTCCATCCAGTTCAGCCTGTTATCCTACAAGTTGATCCAGAGGAAGGCAAAAAAACCCTGTGAGGTAGAAGCCAGTTTTCCCCACTTTAGGGAAAAAAATTCCTTCCCGACTCCAATCAGGCATCAGAATTACTCCCTGGATCAACGACCCCTCTCTAGTAACTATAACCTGTAATATTATTACCTCCAGAAATACATCCAGGCCCCTCCTGAACTCTTATAGTGAACTTACCATCACCACCTCCTCAGGCAGAGAGTTCCATAGTCTCACTGCTCTTACCGTAAAGAATCCTCTTCTATGTTTATGTACAAACCTTCTTTCCTCCAGACGCAGAGGATGTCCCCTCGTCATGGTCACAGTCCTGGGGATAAATAGATCATGGGAGAGATCTCTGTACTGACCTCTGATATATTTATACATAGTTATTAGATCTCTCCTCAGTCGTCTTTTTTCTAAAGTGAATAAGCCTAATTTTGATAATCTTTCTGGGTCCTGTAGTCCACCCATTCCAGTTATGACTTTAGTTGCCCTCCTCTGAACCCTCTCCAGCTCTGCTATGTCTGCCTTGTTCACAGGAGCCCAGAACTGTACACAGTCCTCCATGTGTGGTCTGACTAGTGATTTGTAAAGTGGCAGGACTATGTTCTCATCACGGGCATCTATGCCCCTTTTGATGCAACCCATTATCTTATTGGCCTTGGCAGCAGCTGTCTGACACTGGTTTCTGCAGCTTAGATTTCTGTTCACTAAAATTCCTAGGTCCTTTTCTATGTCAGAGTTACCCAATATTTTACCATTTAGTATGTACTGGTGACTTGCATTATTCCTTCCCATATGCATAACTTTACATTTGTCAGTGTTAAACCTCATCTGCCACTTCTCTGCCCAAGCCTCCAGTCTATCCAGATCCATCTGTAGCAGTGTACTGTCCTCTTCTGTGTTAATTACTTTACACAGTTTAGTGTCATCTGCAAAAATTGATATTTTACTGTGCAAGCTTTCTACAAGATCATTAATAAATATATTGAAGAGAATAGGGCCCAATACTGACCCCTGTGGTACCCCACTAGTGACAGTGACCCAATCTGAGTATGTACCGTTAATAACCACCCTCTGTTTTCTACACCCTCTGTGGTACATGGGGTCACATTAGGAGGGTCTCCTGATCCGTTGTGTGGGGGATCTGAAGGCTGGAGGTCTCCCTGGTGGTACATCGGGTCACATTAGGAGGGTCTCCTGATCCGTTGTGTGGGGGCCCTGAAGACTGTAGGTCTCCCTGGTGGTACATGGGGTCACATTAGGAGGGTCTCCTGATCCGTTGTGTGGGGGCCCTGAAGGCTGGAGGTCTCCCTGGTGGTACATGGGGTCACATTAGGAGGGTCTCCTGATCCGTTGTGTGGGGGCCCTGAAGACTGGAGGTCTCCCTGGTGGTACATGGGGTCACATTAGGAGGGTCTCCTGATCCGTTGTGTGGGGGCTCTGAAGGCTGGAGGTCTCCCTGGTGGTACATGGGGTCACATTAGGAGGGTCTCCTGATCCGTTGTGTGGGGGCCCTGAAGACTGGAGGTCTCCCTGGTGGTACATGGGGTCACATTAGGAGGGTCTCCTGATCCGTTGTGTGGGGGCCCTGAAGGCTGGAGGTCTCCCTGGTGGTACATGGGGTCACATTAGGAGGGTCTCCTGATCCGTTGTGTGGGGGCCCTGAAGGCTGGAAGTCTCCCTGGTGGTACATGGGGTCACATTAGGAGGGTCTCCTGATCCGTTTTGTGGGGGCCCTGAAGGCTGGAAGTCTCCCTGGTGGTACATGGGGTCACATTAGGAGGGTCTCCTGATCCGTTGTGTGGGGGCTCTGAAGGCTGGAGGTCTCCCTGGTGGTACATGGGGTCACATTAGGAGGGTCTCCTGATCCGTTGTGTGGGGGCCCTGAAGGCTGGAGGTCTCCCTGGTGGTACATGGGGTCACATTAGGAGGGTCTCCTGATCCGTTATGTGGGGGCCCTGAAGACTGGAGGTCTCCCTGGTGGTACATGGGGTCACATTAGGAGGGTCTTCAGCCCTGTTTTGTGGGGGTCATGTGCTGGTCACTCACATCCATTGTTCGGTCTCTTTCAGAACACGTTCTACGGACGATTCCGCCACTTCCTGGACATCATTGACCCGCGCACGCTCTTCATCACTGAGGTAACGGCTTCTGTCTGATGTATACCTGTACACAACCTGGAAGAGCGGCCTAACGGGGGCGCTGCAGCCAACTATACTTCACAGGGTACAGGCTTGTGCACACCTGCCCTCTATAGAAGTGTCCTGTCCTTGTCCGTAATACGGGGCCGCAGAGCGCTGAATGCACACGGGACACGGGGTGCTGCCCACATCCTTTGTGACTCTATTAGGTGAATGGGTCCACATCCAACCTGCAATAAATGTGGACAAAAACCACGGCTGTGTCCATGAGCCCTAACATTGTGTGCACCAGTTACTTTTACTGCAGTCACAATCCTAAATACAACTTAAAGTGGTGTGTTATATTATGTACACATTCTCCTTTGTGGGCTGCAGCGCTGTCTGATCTGGTTGGGCTCATCCTGTTCTTCCTGGTTCATGTGTAGCCTTCGCTCAGCAGCGCCCCCTGCTTTCCACCGTCCACCCTATGACATTGGTGTCCTGATTAATTGCACATTCATGAAGCTGCACCGGGGACATTGAGCAGACTGACACCCGCAGCTGGTAGCCTCTCCTGAAGACACGTGGGGGGCGCCGCTCACTCACCTGCCACATGGGTGAGCCGGGGCGGGCGACAATCATTACAGAAATTTATAGTGGGCGCCGTTAAATCGATTTCTGCAACTTTGTGATATACTTGATATTGATGTTTTCACCAATTTTGCTTGCAGTCAGTGAATGGGATTATTCCTTGTTTACATCTAGAGGCTGAAAACTCATCCTGAGCTCGTCCTGTCACACAGCGGTCATGGCTTACCTCTGATCCATGGGTGCTTGCACCGAACACCAAGACACACGGCTGTACACGTCTCCAGCAGCACAGAGGATTTCAGGAGAGGAGTGTGCTGATCATGTGGTCACAGACTGAGCTTTACATAGTATAGCTATATATATATTTATATATGGCTGCACGTACACGTATATACACACTACTCACAAAAAGTTTGGGATATTTGTCTTGTGGGTGAAATTTCAGGATGACCCTAAAATGCCCTCTGACCTTTACAGGTGAACTTAATGTGACCTTCTCTAATCTTCTGAATTCACATGTCCAACTGTTCAGTGTTTCAGTAATTTTTGCACAACTTGCTGTTCTCTAACAAGGAGCTTAACAGCAAAATTCACAACAGGTGTTTGATCCACGAATCACCCAATACATTTCCTGGTTCAATTAGAATTGGTATTTATAGAGTCCTCCTCATCATGCTGCTCACATTGTGACATCATGAGACCAAGACAACACCCAACAATTGATGAACAGTACCTTGCATTGTGAGGCCTCAAGCAGGATGTCCTCAGACAGAAGTGGCCACTGAGCTTAGAGAGTCACAGATTGTCATCAGCAGGTTGTATCAGAGATACAGAGACTGGAAGAGTCACAGAAAGGCAGAGACGTGGACGTCCTGTGGCCACATCCCACACTGGTGACATTGTGAACAATGACCTGCAGAACCGGATGATGAATCCCACACAACACCAGGCAGATTTAAGGGAGGTGAGAGGCACCCAAGTGTCACATCAGACCATTGGAAACCGTTTACATCAGTGTGGTCTGTGTGCTAGACGACCTGCAATGGAACCTGACCACAGGAATCATCGTCTTGTATGAGCCAGCATCTACTCTGGACAAGGGACCAGGGGCCTCAGTGCTGTTCACTGATGAAAGTCGATTCACGCTGAGCAGAAATGATGGCCGCCAACGATGTTGGAGACGTCAAGGAGAGCGCTCTGCATCAGCATGGCCTCTACTTACATATCAAAGAAGCTGGAAATTGTTAATTTTTACATAAATTTCACCCAAAAGCCAAATATCCCTAACTTTTTATATATGCACTCAGCTGTATGTACCTGTACGTATACGTACACACCTGTATCCCCTCTACCCCCTCACTTCTTGTAGCGCCCCCCGGTGGCAGTATTGCAGGGTCTGTGGTGATGTTCTCTCCTGAGGCTCTTTAAATCCGTGAAATCAGCGAGGTCTGCTTTACATGCACGGAGGCCAGCGCTGCTCCTCGTCGTTATAGTAACTGTTGACATTCGGTAGGGAACGGACAATGGAGGGGCCTGGACTTTGTGAGCAGCCACCCTCCCACCGGGTGAAGGAGGAGAGAGGAGAATATTAAAGTGGTTGTCCATAATCATGTCCTGTCTGTAAGAGTATTATAGAGAGGGGCCCCCGCTCCACATTGCCCCCTCGATAAGGTGGCCCCTCTCCAGCACAGCCGTCGTGTCCATGCAGCCATGATTCATGGGGGGCGCTCTACACAGTTCTGAAAATTCCTAATATACTTGAAGATCACTGCTTGCTGTGAATGAACGGGAACACTCCACCAGTCCGCAAACTTCTCTCCTGTCCTGATGGTGTAGTACAGTGTCTGAGGTGTGTATTAGGAGGTTCTGCAGCAGCTGAGGTGTGTATTAGGAGGTTCTGCAGCAGCTGAGGTGTTTATTAGGAGGTTCTGCAGCATGTGAGGTGTGTATTAGGAGGTTCTGCAGCATGTGAGGTGTGTATTAGGAGGTTCTGCAGCATGTGAGGTGTGTATTAGGAGGTTCTGCAGCAGCTGAGGTGTATTATGAGGTTCTGCAGCAGCTGAGGTGTGTATTATGAGGTTCTGCAGCAGCTGAGGTGTGTATTATGAGGTTCTGCAGCAGTTGGGGGGACCTACATTCTATTATAGGAAGTGGGTCCATGTTGTCCTGGGCCCACAGGTTGAGACTCTACTCCTTTCCTCACTTGGTGATGCCTCCTACCTGATGAGAGTTGTAGTCTCTGCATCTTCCATCTTTCACGCAGCTGATCCATTGCCAAGACACAGACATAAGCGAAGACTGAAGAAAGTCCAGCATCCTCGACTGCTGCGTCATTACACAAACCGATATCCCGTTCTGTCCCCTCCATGTGTCCTGTCTCCAGCACTCTCCTCCTATTCATCTCCTGAATCAGAGAATGGCGGTCATAAAGGGGATCATTGCTGTACATATATCACCAATTTCTTATGCTGCTCCTCAGGCTTTGACAATGCTGCTCTGGTTTTGTTTGGAGTATATGACAATGAATGTCACTTTTGAACGCAGCCTTTGATGCGACTGGTGTTTACGCCCCGCATGTCTGATGGTCAGTAGGTCCTGATGATGCAGATGAGGAGAACTTCAGCGAGGAGATGATTGGATCAGTGCATGGAGTCTGGTGAAGGAATGAGGAGGAGGATCAGTCAGATGGTGCCTCTGGTTCTCCATGAAGAACACGTCCTCACAAGGCTGGAAGTAGACACGTGAAGAGATTACACACAATGCAGCAGATACCACCGCAGGTCGCGGTGCAGGATCATACATATCCAGAGACGTGAGGGCGGTCACCCCACCTGTAGTGATCGGCTAGGCTTCTGGGAGTCTGTCCAGTCCTAGGAGCCGGCAGTGACCCCAGGATCTTACAAGGTTGCAGCAAAGCAGTTTACCCCTTTAGTTTTATGATGTTGGGGTCAAGGGTAGACTGGGAAGTGGCCCTGGAAAAAATACTCAAAGTGGCCCCGATTTTGTAGTCAGGTCCAAATTGATGGAAGGCAAGACCAGCAATACCATACTGTGGCACATGTGTTTACCGTTAAAGTATGGATACTGTCCATCATCTAGCTTGCATCTGTTGGCATGTGGCAGCTCTCCTCTGGCCGGCTGCCTTTGTTCCTCTGGCCGGCTGCCTTTGTTCCTCTGGCCGGCTGCCTTTGTTCCTCTGGCCGGCTGTCTTTGTTCCTCTGGCCGGCTGTCTTTGTTCCTCTGGCCGGCTGTCTTTGTTCCTCTGGCCGGCTGTCTTTGTTCCTCTGGCCGGCTGTCTTTGTTCCTCTGGCCGGCTGTCTTTGTTCCTCTGGCCGGCTGTCTTTGTTCCTCTGGCCGGCTGTCTTTGTTCCTCTGGCCGGCTGTCTTTGTTCCTCTGGCCGGCTGTCTTTGTTCCTCTGGCCGGCTGTCTTTGTTCCTCTGGCCGGCTGTCTTTGTTGCTCTGGCCGGCTGTCTTTGTTCCTCTGGCCGGCTGTCTTTGTTCCTCTGGCCGGCTGTCTTTGTTCCTCTGGCCGGCTGTCTTGTCTCTGGCGGTCTTTGTTCCTCTGGCCGGCTGTCTTTGTTCCTCTGGCCGGCTGTCTTTGTTCCTCTGGCCGGCTGTTCCCTTTTGTTCCTCTGGCCGTCTCTCTTCTCCTCTGTCCAGCTTTCTTCATTCCTCCGGCTGGCTCTTTTCTCCTCTGTCCAGCTTTCTTCATTCCTCCGGCTGGCTCTTTTCTCCTCTGTCCAGCTTTCTTCATTCCTCCGGCTGGCTCTTTTCTCCTCTGTCCAGCTTTCTTCGTTCCTCCGGCTGGCTCTCTTCTCCTCTGTCCAGCTTTCTTCGTTCCTCCGGCCGGCTCTCTTCTCCTCTGTCCAACTTTCTTCGTTCCTCCGGCCGGCTCTCTTCTCCCTCTGCCCAGCTTTCTTCGTTCCTCCGGCTGGCTCTTTTCTCCTCTGTCCAGCTTTTCTTCGTTCCTCTGGCCGGCTCTCTTCTCCTCTGTCCAGCTTTCTTCGTTCCTCAGGCTGGCTCTTTTCTCCTCTGTCCAGCTTTATTCGTTCCTCCGGCTGGCTCTTTTCTCCTCTGTCCAGCTTTCTTCGTTCCTCCGGCTGGCTCTTTTCTCCTATGTCCAGCTTTCTTCATTCCTCCCGCTGGCTCTTTTCTCCTCTGTCCAGCTTTCTTCGTTCCTCCGGCTGGCTCTCTTCTCCTCTGTCCAGCTTTCTTCGTTCCTCCGGCCGGCTCTCTTCTCCTCTGTCCAACTTTCTTCGTTCCTCCGGCCGGCTCTCTTCTCCCTCTGCCCAGCTTTCTTCGTTCCTCCGGCTGGCTCTTTTCTCCTCTGTCCAGCTTTCTTCGTTCCTCTGGCCGGCTCTCTTCTCCTCTGTCCAGCTTTCGTCGTTCCTCCGGCCGGCTGTCTTCTCCCTCTGCCCAGCTTTCTTCGTTCCTCTGGCCGGCTCTCTTCTCCTCTGTCCAGCTTTCTTCCTTCCTCCGGCCGGCTCTCTTCTCTTCTGTCCAGCTTTCTTCCTTCCTCTGGCCGGCTCTCTTCTCCTCTGTCCAGCTTTCTTCGTTCCTCCGGCCGGCTCTCTTCTCCTCTGTCCAGCTTTCTTCCTTCCTCCGGCCGGCTCTCTTCTCCTCTGTCCAGCTTTCTTCCTTCCTCCGCCGGCTCTCTTCTCCTCTGTCCAGCTTTCTTCCTTCCTCCGCCGGCTCTCTTCTCCTCTGTCCAGCTTTCTTCCTTCCTCCGGCCGGCTCTCTTCTCCTCTGTCCAGCTTTCTTCCTTCCTCCGGCCGGCTCTCTTCTCCTCTGTCCAGCTTTCTTCCTTCCTCAGGCCGGCTCTCTTCTCCTCTGTCCAGCTTTCTTCCTTCCTCCGGCCGGCTCTCTTCTCCTCTGTCCAGCTTTCTTCCTTCCTCCGGCCGGCTCTCTTCTCCTCTGTCCAGCTTTCTTCCTTCCTCCGGCCGGCTCTCTTCTCCTCTGTCCAGCTTTCTTCCTTCCTCCGGCCGGCTCTCTTCTCCTCTGTCCAGCTTTCTTCCTTCCTCTGGCCGGCTCTCTTTTCCTCTGTCCAGCTTTCTTCGTTCCTCCGGCCGGCTCTCTTCTCCTCCGTCCAGCTTTCTTCCTTCCTCCGGACGGCTCTCTTCACCTCTGTCCAGCTTTCTTCCTTCCTCCGGCCGGCTCTCTTCTCCTCTGTCCAGCTTTCTTCCTTCCTCCGGCCGGCTCTCTTCTCCTCTGTCCAGCTTTCTTCCTTCCTCCGGCCGGCTCTCTTCTCCTCTGTCCAGCTTTCTTCCTTCCTCTGGCCGGCTCTCTTTTCCTCTGTCCAGCTTTCTTCGTTCCTCCGGCCGGCTCTCTTCTCCTCCGTCCAGCTTTCTTCATGCCTCTGGCCGGCTCTCTTCTCCTCTGTCCAGCTTTCTTCCTTCCTCCGGACGGCTCTCTTCACCTCTGTCCAGCTTTCTTCGTTCCTCCGGACGGCTCTCTTCTCCTCTGTCCAGCTTTCTTCGTTCCTCCGGCCGGCTCTCTTCACCTCTGTCCAGCTTTCTTCGTGCCTCTGGCCGGCTCTCTTCTCCTCTGTCCAGCTTTCTTTGTTCCTCCGGCCGTCTCTCTCTAGCTGGGTTGTGAGTACAGCTTTGGATGTTATTGGAGTATATTCTGCTAGAACGGTGTTGATCTGGTTGTTTGTCAGAGACAGTGACAGATGTGGGGAGACTGACACGATCCGTTTGGGATGAGCCCCGCATGATTTGTGCATCTGCCTCTCATCTCCATGACCCGAATGTGTCAGTGTGGATGAACGTACAGGTCCTGAGTGCGAGCTGCGAATCCTTACCAGCAGAGAGGAAGCATTCAGGTATTAGTCATATTGGAGGGCTGCCGTGTCCACAACTACAACTCCCATCATGTCCTTTAGAGGATTATTGAAGACTGCTCTAAAAACATGTTCTGCCCAACACAGTTGTACCACATTGATCTCCTGTAATACTTTGTGCTACTGGGGGCCAAAGTTAGTACCATCCTGAAATGCTATATGCTGCTGTGGAAATACTGTGACCCCCAACCCCCCGGAACCACATATAGTCTCTAGTCTTGTCTTTAATCTCTCACAACTCAAAGAAAAACTGTCCTTGTTGCTACTACAAATTGGAGCCCAGCATTTCACCTTCCACAGATGTTTAAAAAATGTTCTGGTTGGTTGTGACGAGAAATAAGGACACATTTCCTGTTTCTATAAATGTTTTTATAAATCCGCATCCACCTTATCAAGACCACTATATCTGCCATAGGGGTCCACTCCCTCACCAAACCACAGGCAGCCATGTCCCCCTTGTCCCAGAACCACATGTGGCCACTATGTTGCCACATTTTGCAGGACCACAGCTGGCCACTATGTCCTCCACAGAAGCACAGGCAGCTGTTATGTGCCCACCCCCCAGGACAACAGTCAGCCATCATGTCCTCCATCCTCCCAGGACAACAGGCAGCCATCATGTCCTCCATCCTCCCAGGACAACAGGCAGCCATCATGTCCTCCATCCTCCCAGGACAACAGGCAGCCATCATGTCCTCCAGCCTCCTCTCCATAAGCAGAGGCAGTCACTGCCGGCCTAATCTTTCTAACTGTCCTCCTTGCTCCTAGCAACCAATCATAGCTCTGCTTTCACTTTCCCACAGCAGTTTAAGAAATGATGTCTGAGCTCTGCCAGGAGACAATCATCATGTTATTTAGTTTTGATAAATGTGACCCAATATTTACACCCTCTCCACAATCACATGCAGCCACTATATCCACCATACATCCCCCCAGATACACAGACAGCCACTATATCCACCATACATCCCCCAGATACACAGACAGCCACTATATCCACCATACATCCCCCCAGATACACAGACAGACGCTATATCCACCAAACATCCCCCCAGATACACAGGCAGTCACCGTATCCACCATACATCCCCCAGATACACAGACAGCCACTATATCCACCATACACCCCTCCCCCAGATACACAGACAGCCACTATATCCACCATACATCCCTCCAGATACACAGACAGCCACTATATCCACCATACATCCCCCAGATACACAGACAGCCACTATATCCACCATACACCCCTCCCCCAGATACACAGACAGCCACTATATCCACCATACATCCCCCAGATACACAGACAGCCACTATATCCACCATACATCCCTCCAGATACACAGACAGCCACTATATCCACCATACATCCCCCCAGATACACAGGCAGTCACCGTATCCACCATACATCCCCCCAGATACACAGACAGCCACTATATCCACCATACATCCCTCCAGATACACAGACAGACGCTATATCCACCATACACCCCTCCTCCAGATACACAGACAGCCGCTATATCCACCATACACCCTCCCCAGATACACAGGCAGTCACCGTATCCACCATACATCCCCCAGATACACAGACAGCCACTATATCCACCATACATCCCTCCAGATACACAGACAGCCACTATATCCACCATACATCCCTCCAGATACACAGACAGCCACTATATCCACCATACACCCCTCCCCCAGATACACAGACAGCCACTATATCCACCATACACCCCTCCCCCAGATACACAGGCAGTCACCGTATCCACCATACATCCCCCCAGATACACAGGCAGTCACCGTATCCACCATACATCCCCAGATACACAGACAGCCACTATATCCACCATACATCCCCCAGATACACAGACAGCCACTATATCCACCATACACCCCTCCCCCAGATACACAGACAGCCGCTATATCCACCATACATCCCCCAGATACACAGACAGCCGCTATATCCACCATACATCCCCCAGATACACAGACAGCCACTATATCCACCATACATCCCCCAGATACACAGACAGCCGCTATATCCACCATACACCCCTCCTCCAGGACCCCACATGACCATTATGTCCTCCACGAAAACACATATTCACCACTTTTTGGCTTATATGTGGTGCAAATTTTGTCGCAAAGGGGATTTGTGGCTAAATCTGCGACTTCTTCCCCTTCCATGCCATGTACGCCAGTTTAAAAAAAAAAGGGGACGTGCCTGGATGGGGAAGAGGGCGGGCTGGCAGGCTCTTCTCATTTAACATTTGCTACACCAGTTTTTAAGGCTGTTGTTGTACGCCGGCGGTGGATGCGCCTAAGTTATGTCGGTACATGAAGCACCAGCGTTTTAAACGTCGGTCTTAATAAATGACCCCTTATGTGCCCACCATAGAACAACAGGCAGCCATTATGTTCAACCATCTTCACCCTCCCAGGACAACAAGCACCCATTACATCCCCTCCCCCCTTCCTCCAACCTCCTCTCCAGAAGCAGTGTCCCCCATAACAGAAGTGCAGTGCCCCCCACATAACAGAAGTGCAGTGTTCCTCCCCCACAACAGAAGTGCAGTGCCCCCCCACATAACAGAAGTGCAGTGCCCCCCATAACAGAAGTGCAGTGCCCCCCCCAATCCCCCCCACATTACAAGTGCAGTGCCCCCCTCCCTCACGCCCCACATAACAGAAGTGCAGTGCCCCCCCATAACAGAAGTGCAGTGCCCCCACTCCCCCCCACATAACAGAAGTGCAGTGCCCCTCCCCCACCCCCACATAAAGAAGTGCAGTGCCCCCCACATAACAGAAGTGCAGTGCCCCCCCACATAACAGAAGTGCAGTGCTTCCCCCACATAACAGAAGTGCAGTGCCCCCCCCACATGACAGAAGTGCAGTGCCCCCCCCACATGACAGAAGTGCAGTGCCCCCTCCCCACCCCCACATAACAGAAGTGCAGTGCATCCCCACTCCCCCCCCACATAACAGAAGTGGCAGTGCCCCTCCCCACAATAACAGAAGTGCAGTGCCCCCCCACTAACAGAAGTGCAGTGCCCCCCCCACATAACAGAAGTGCAGTGCCCCCCACATAAAAGAAGTGCAGTGCCCCCCCACATGACAGAAGTGCAGTGCCCCCCTCCCCCACCCCCAATAACAGAAGTGCAGTGCATCCCCACTCCCCCCCACATAACAGAAGTGCAGTGCCCCCTCCCCCCACATAACAGAAGTGCAGTGCCCCCCCCACATAACAGAAGTGCAGTGCCCCCCACATAACAGAAGTGCAGTGCCCCCCACCCACATAACAGAAGTGCAGTGCCCCCCCACTCCCCCCCATAACAGAAGTGTAGTGCCCCCCCACCCCCACATAACAGAAGTGCAGTGCCCCCCCACATAACAGAAGTGCAGTGCCCCCCCCCCCACATAACAGAAGTGCAGTGCCCCCCCCACATGCAGACAGAAGTGCAGTGCCCCCCCCACATAACAGAAGTGCAGTGCCCCCACTCCCCCCACATAACAGAAGTGCAGTGCCCCCCCCCACATAACAGAAGTGCAGTGCCCGCCACTAACAGAAGTGTAGTGCCCCCCCACATAACAGAAGTGCAGTGCCCCCCCACCCCACATAATAACAGAGTGCAGTGGCCCCCCCCCCCACCCCCACATAACAGAAGTGCAGTGCCCCCCCCCCCCCCCACATAACAGAAGTGCAGTGCCCCCCACATAACAGAAGTGCAGTGCCCCCCCCCACATAACAGAAGTGCAGTGCCCCCCCCCCACATAACAGAAGTGCAGTGCCCCCCCATAACAGAAGTGCAGTGCCCCCACCACATAACAGAAGTGCAGTGCCTCCCCCAGCCCCACATAACAGAAGTGCAGTGCCCCCCCACATAACAGAAGTGCAGTGCCCCCCCACATAACAGAAGTGCAGTGCCCCCCCAGCCCCCCACATAACAGAAGTGCAGTGCCCCCCCACATAACAGAAGTTGCAGTGCCCCCCACATAAGGTGCAGTGCCCCCCCCCCACATAACAGAAGTGCAGTGCCCCCCCACCCCACATAACAGAAGTGCAGTGCCCCCACATCCCCCCACATAACAGAAAGTGCAGTGCCCCCCCACATAACAGAAGTGCAGTGCCCCCCCACATAACAGAAGTGCAGTGCCCCCCACATAACAGAAGTGCAGCAGTGCAGTGCCCCCCCACATAACAGAAGTGCAGTGCCCCCCCACCACATAACAGAAGTGCAGTGCCCCCCCACATAACAGAAGTGCAGTGCCCCCCACATAACAGAAGTGCAGTGCCACCCCCACAATAACAGAAGTGCAGTGCCCCCCCACATAACAGAAGTGTAGTGCCCCCCCACATAACAGAAGTGCAGTGCCCCCCCCCCACAACAGGAAGTGCAGTGCCCCCCACATAACAGAAGTGGCAGTGCCCCCCCCCCACTCCCCCCACATAACAGAAAGTGCAGTGCCCCCCCCACATAACAGAATGTGCAGTGCCCCCCACATAACAGAAGTGCAGTGCCCCCCCACATAACAGAAGTGCAGTGCCGCCCCACATAACAGAAGTGCAGTGCCCCCCCACATAACAGAAGTGCAGGCCCCCCACATGAAGTGCAGTGCCCCCCACAATAACAGAAGTGCAGTGCCCCCCCACATAACAGAAGTGCAGTGCCCCCCCCACATAACAGAAGTGCAGTGCCCCCCACATAACAGAAGTGCCCCCACATACAGAAGTGTTAGTGCCCCCCCCCCCCCCCACATAACAGAAGTGTAGTGCCCCCCCCACATAACAGAAGTGCAGTTGCCCCCCCACATAACAGAAGTGCAGTGCCCCCCCACAATAACAGAAGTGCAGTGCCCCCCCCCCACATAACAGAAGTGGCAGTGCCCCCCCCCACTCCCCCCACATAACAGAAGTGTAGTGCCCCCCCCCACATAACAGAAGTGTAGTGCCCCCCCCCACATAACAGAAGTGTAGTGCCCCCCCCACATAACAGAAGTGCAGTGCCCCCCCCCACAATAACAGAAGTGCAGTGCCCCCCACATAACAGAAGTGCAGTGCCCCCCACATAACAGAAGTGCAGTGGCCCCCCCACATAACAGAAGTGCAGTGCCCCCCCACATAACAGAAGTGCAGTGCCCCCACCCACATAAACAGAAGTGCAGTGCCCCCCACATAACAGAAGTGTAGTGCCCCCCCCACATAACAGAAGTGCAGTGCCCCCCCCCCACAATAACAGAAGTGCAGTGCCCCCTCACATAACAGAAGTGCAGTGCCCCCCCACAACAGAAGTGCAGTGCCCCCCCTACGAAGTCCCCCCCACATAAAGAAGTGCAGTGCCCCCCAACATAACAGAAGTGCAGTGCCCCCCCACATAACAGAAGTGCAGTGCCCCCCCACATAACAGAAGTGCAGTGCCCCCCCACATAACAGAAGTGTAGTGCCCCCCCCCCACATAAACAGAAGTGCAGTGCCCCCCCACATAACAGAAGTGTAGTGCCCCCCCCCACATAACAGAAGTGCAGTGCCCCCCACATAACAGAAGTGTAGTGCCCCCCCCCACATAACAGAAGTGCCCCCCCAGTGCCCCCCCCACATAACAGAAGTGTAGTGCCCCCCCCACTAACAGAAGTGCAGTGCCCCCCACATAACAGAAGTGTAGTGCCCCCCCCAATAGAAGTGTAGTGCCCCCCCCCCCACATAACAGAAGTGCAGTGCAGTGCCCCCCCACAACAGAAGTGTAGTGCCCCCCCCACATAACAGAAGTGCAGTGCCCCCCCCCCACATAACAGAAGTGCAGTGCCCCCCACATAACAAGAAGTGTAGTGCCCCCCCCCACATAACAGAAGTGCAGTGCCCCCACATAACAGAAGTGTAGTGCCCCCCCCCCACATAACAGAAGTGTAGTGCCCCCCCCCCCACATAACAGAAGTGCAGTGCCCCCCCACAACAGAAGTGTAGTGCCCCCCCCCCCACATAACAGAAGTGCAGTGCCCCCCACATAACAGAAGTGTAGTGCCCCCCCCCCACATAACAGAAGTGCAGTGCCCCCCACATAACAGAAGTGGTAGTGCCCCCCCACATAACAGAAGTGTAGTGCCCCCCCCCACATAACAGAAGTGCAGTGGCCCCCCACATAACAGAAGTGTAGTGCCCCCCCCCACATAACAGAAGTGTAGTGCCCCCCCCCCCACATAACAGAAGTGCAGTGCCCCACATAACAGAAGTGTAGTGCCCCCCCCCCCCACATAACAGAAGTGCAGTGCCCACCCCACATAACAGAAGTGCAGTGCCCCCCCACTACAGAAGTGTAGTGCCCCCCCCCCACAATAACAGAAGTGTAGTGCCCCCCCCCCCACAATAACAGAAGTGCAGTGCCCCCCACATAACAGAAGTGTAGTGCCCCCCCCCCCACATAACAGAAGTGCAGTGCCCCCCACATAACAGAAGTGCAGTGCCCCCCCCCACATAACAGAAGTGTAGTGCCCCCCCCCCACATAACAGAAGTGCAGTGCCCCCCACATAACAGAAGTGTAGTGCCCCCCCCACATAACAGAAGTGTAGTGCCCCCCCCCCACATAACAGAAGTGCAGTGCCCCCACATAACAGAAGTGCAGTGCCCCCACATAACAGAAGTGTAGTGCCCCCCCCACATAACGAAGTGTAGTGCCCCCCCCCGACATAACAGAAGTGTAGTGCCCCCCCCCCCCACATAACAGAAGTGCAGTGCCCCCCACATAACAGAAGTGTAGTGCCCCCCCCCACATAACAGAAGTGCAGTGCCCCCCACATAACAGAAGTGTAGTGCCCCCCCCCCACATAACAGAAGTGCAGTGCCCCCACAATAACAGAAGTGTAAGTGCCCCCCCACATTAACAGAAGTGCAGTGCCCCACTATGCCCCCCCCCACATACAGAAGTGCAGTGCCCCCCACATAACAGAAGTGTAGTGCCCCCCCCCCCACATAACAGAAGTGCAGTGCCCCCCACATAACAGAAGTGTAGTGCCCCCCCCCACATAACAGAAGTGTAGTGCCCCCCCCACATAACAGAAGTGCAGTGCCCCCCCCACATAACAGAAGTGCAGTGCCCCCCCCCCCACATAACAGAAGTGCAGTGCACCCAGTCACCCCACATAACAGAAGTGCAGTGTACCCCCTTAATAGGAATGCAGGAGTCAGCGGTATGGGAGAATTCACTCTGCATCTGCAGGGTCAGGACGGCTTCCATCTCCCCCTGTAATAATATCTGGAACGGTTCATGTACTCACCACACTGATCACCCCATGGTAACCCTCATCCACTTTTTACATTTTTTTTGCAGAGTCGCCTTAAGGAGGCTGTGCAGCTGCTGGAAGATTACAAGCATGGCACGCTGCCCCCTGGAGTCTCGAATGCAGACGTAAGGATGATTTATACACCTAGGGGTTGTCAGAATACTCCTGTAATCACCTTGTGTAAAAGGTGTCAGAAAAATGGGAGATCAGGCCAATGGTGGGGGATTGTGATACTTGCTGACGCTTGTGATTATCAATGCATGTCGGACCCATAAAGCCGTAAGTAAGGAATGATGATGTCATCAGATGGACCCAGGGTCCTAGTGAAGAAGCTTGGGCTGTCCTCTGACAATCCTGCATGATACACATAGGTACTGTGCTCTAACATTAGCCTTCACATCCTCTGTAATATGGCTGGGGCTAGTCTAAGGTCCATTCTATACTTAAAGGAGTTGTCCCAGATAATTAATATCTTGGACAATTCCTTTAACACTAACACTCTCTCCACTAAACCCATGACCTTGTCCCCAACCCCTTTAGACAGTTCAAAGGTGAGGGACCAGTTATAGCCTTTTACTGAAGCCTGGCAAATACCCATAGTTCTCCAGCGTATGCATAGGCCTCTGCCCACACATGGCCAGCCCTCTATAGAAAATACAGGAAGGAAGTGTGTGTCTCCAATATGGTCGCCCCTGTACAGACAATACAGAAAGGAAGTGTGTGTCTCCAATATGGTCGCCCCTGTACAGACAATACAGAAAGGAAGTGTGTGTCTCCAATATGGCCGCCCTTGTACAGACAATACAGAAAGGAAGCGTGTCTCTCCA
Source organism: Rhinella marina (assembly GCA_900303285.1). Taxonomy (NCBI): domain Eukaryota; kingdom Metazoa; phylum Chordata; class Amphibia; order Anura; family Bufonidae; genus Rhinella; species Rhinella marina. Next base: position 95,080 of record ONZH01002791.1, read on the forward strand.
ATATGGCTGCCACTATACAGACAATACAGGAAGGAAGTGTGTCTCTCCAATATGGCTGCCACTATACAGACAATACAGAAAGGAAGTGTGTGTCTCCAATATGGCGTCCCTGTACAGGAAGGAAGTTTGTGTCTCCAATATGGCGTCTCTGTACAGGAAGGAAGTTTGTGTCTCCAATATGGCCACCCCTATACAGACAATACAGGAAGGAAGTTTGTATCTCCAATATGGCGTCCCTGTACAGGAAGGAAGTGAGTGTCTCCAATATGGCCGCCACTATACAGACAATACAGAAAGGAAGTGTGTGTCTCCAATATGGCGTCCCTGTACAGACAATACAGAAAGGAAGTGTGTGTCTCCAATATGGTCGCCCCTGTACAGACAATACAGAAAGGAAGTGTGTGTCTCCAATATAGCCGCCCCTGTACAGACAATACAGAAAGGAAGTGTGTGTCTCCAATATGGCCGCCCTTGTACAGACAATACAGAAAGGAAGCGTGTCTCTCCAATATGGCCGCCACTATACAGACAATACAGGAAGGAAGTGTGTCTCTCCAATATGGCCGCCACTATACAGACAATACAGAAAGGAAGTGTGTGTCTCCAATATGGCGTCCCTGTACAGGAAGGAAGTTTGTGTCTCCAATATGGGCGTCTCTGTACAGGAAGGAAGTTTGTGTCTCCAATATGGCCACCCCTATACAGACAATACAGGAAGGAAGTTTGTATCTCCAATATGGCGTCCCTGTACAGGAAGGAAGTGAGTGTCTCCAATATGGCCGCCACTATACAGACAATACAGAAAGGAAGTGTGTGTCTCCAATATGGCGTCCCTGTACAGACAATACAGAAAGGAAGTGTGTGTCTCCAATATGGTCGCCCCCTGTACAGACAATACAGAAAGGAAGTGTGTGTCTCCAATATAGCCGCCCCTGTACAGACAATACAGAAAGGAAGTGTGTGTCTCCAATATGGCCGCCCTTGTACAGACAATACAGAAAGGAAGCGTGTCTCTCCAATATGGCCGCCACTATACAGACAATACAGGAAGGAAGTGTGTCTCTCCAATATGGCCGCCACTATACAGACAATACAGAAAGGAAGTGTGTGTCTCCAATATGGCGTCCCTGTACAGGAAGGAAGTTTGTGTCTCCAATATGGCGTCCCTGTACAGGAAGGAAGTTTGTGTCTCCAATATGGCGTCCCTGTACAGGAAGGAAGTTTGTATCTCCAATATGGCGTCCCTGTACAGGAAGGAAGTGAGTGTCTCCAATATGGCACCCCTATACAGACAATACAGGAAGGAAGTTTGTATCTCCAATATGGCGTCCCTGTACAGGAAGGAAGTGAGTGTCTCCAATATGGCCGCCACTATACAGACAATACAGAAAGGAAGTGTGTGTCTCCAATATGGCGTCCCTGTACAGGAAGGAAGTTTGTGTCTCCAATATGGCGTCCCTGTACAGGAAGGAAGTTTGTGTCTCCAATATGGCCGTCCCTGTACAGGAAGGAAGTTTGTATCTCCAATATGGCGTCCCTGTACAGGAAGGAAGTGAGTGTCTCCAATATGGCCACCCTATACAGACAATACAGGAAGGAAGTTTGTATCTCCAATATGGCGTCCCTGTACAGGAAGGAAGTGAGTGTCTCCAATATGGCCGCCCCTATACAGACAATACAGGAAGGAAATGTGTGTCTCCAATATGGCGTCCCTGTACAGGAAGGAAGTTTGTATCTCCAATATGGCGTCCCTGTACAGGAAGGAAGTGAGTGTCTCCAATATGGCCACCCCTATACAGACAATACAGGAAGGAAGTTTGTATCTCCAATATGGCGTCCCTGTACAGGAAGGAAGTGAGTGTCTCCAATATGGCCGCCCCTATACAGACAATACAGGAAGGAAATGTGTGTCTCCAATATGGCGTCCCTGTACAGGAAGGAAGTTTGTTTCTCCAATATGGCGTCCCTGTACAGGAAGGAAGTTTGTGTCTCCAATATGGCGTCCCTGTACAGGAAGGAAGTTTGTGTCTCCAATATGGCCGTCCCTGTACAGGAAGGAAGTGAGTGTCTCCAATATATCCGCCCCTATACAAACAATACCGGAAGGAAGAATATTTCTCTAATATGGCCGCCTATGTTCAGGAAGGAAGTGTGTGTGTCCATTATAGCCACCCCTGTACAGGAAGAGTGTGTCTCCAATGTAGATGTGCCCCATGACCTGATAAACCTCTACGACATGAAGTAAATCTGGTGTTCTCCGAGTGGTGTCCGACCCCAGAGGCCGCGGTTCTTTTCATAATTCTGCCTCATTTACAGATGTGCATGTAATAACTGACACTGTAATGCCATAAGGTGACCCCGGGGCCGCTGGAATTACCGGGGGGAAGCCTCACAACATGGCCGTCCACTGGCCAATCCCTCCTGTGGTGCTGTATACCCAGAGATAGGACCAGGACTGGTGGAGGATATAATAATTATCCCGCTGGCCGGTCCGTCCTGTGGTGATGTATACCTGGAGATAGGACCAGGACTGGTGGAGGATATAATAATTATCCCGCTGGCCGGTCTGTCCTGTGGTGATGTATACCCAGAGATAGGACCAGGACTGGTGGAGGATATAATAATTATCCCGCTGGCCGGTCCGTCCTGTGGTGATGTATACCTGGAGATAGGACCAGGGACTGGTGGAGGATATAATAATATTATCCCGCTGGCCGGTCCGTCCTGTGGTGATGTATACCTGGAGATAGGACCAGGACTGGTGGAGGATATAATAATCATCCTGCTGGCCGGTCCGTCCTGTGGTGATGTATACCTGGAGATAGGACCAGGACTGGTGGAGGATATAAATAATCATCCCGCTGGCCGGTCCGTCCTGTGGTGATGTATACCTGGAGATAGGACCAGGACTGGTGGAGGATATAATAATCATATCCTGCTGGCCGGTCCGTCCTGTGGTGATGTATACCTGGAGATAGGACCAGGACTGGTGGAGGATATAATAATCATCCCGCTGGCCGGTCCGTCCTGTGGTGATGTATACCTGGAGATAGGACCAGGACTGGTGGAGGATATAATAATCATATCCCTGCTGGCCGGTCCGTCCTGTGGTGCTGTATACCTGGAGATAGGACCAGGACTGGTGGAGGATATAATAATTATCCGCGCTGGCCGGTCCGTCCTGTGGTGATGTATACCTGGAGATAGGACCAGGACTGGTGGAGGATATAATAATCATCCTGCTGGCCGGTCCGTCCTGTGGTGATGTATACCTGGAGATAGGACCAGGACTGGTGGAGGATATAATAAATATCATCCTGCTGGCCGGTCGTCCTGTGGTGATGTGTATACCTGGAGATAGGACCAGGACTGGTGGAGGATATAATAATTATCCCGCTGGCCGGTCCGTCCTGTGGTGATGTATACCTGGAGATAGGACCAGGACTGGTGGAGGATATAATAATTATCCTGCTGGCCGGTCCGTCCTGTGGTGATGTATACCTGGAGATAGGACCAGGACTGGTGGAGGATATAATAATTATCCTGCTGCTGGCCGGTCCGTCCTGTGGTGATGTATACACCTGGAGATAGGACCAGGACTGGTGGAGGATATAATAATCATCCTGCTGGCCGGTCCGTCCTGTGGTGCTGTATACCTGGAGATAGGACCAGGACTACTGGTGGAGGATATAATAATCATCCTGCTGGCCGGTCCGTCCTGTGGTGCTGTATACCTGGAGATAGGACCAGGACTGGTGGAGGATATAATAATTATCCCGCTGGCCGGTCCGTCCTGTGGTGATGTATACCTGGAGATAGGACCAGGACTGGTGGAGGATATAATAATCATCCTGCTGGCCGGTCCGTCCTGTGGTGATGTTATACCTGGAGATAGGACCAGGACTGGTGGAGGATATAATAATCATCCTGCTGGCCGGTCCGTCCTGTGGTGCTGTATACCTGGAGATAGGACCAGGACTGGTGGAGGATATAATAATTATCCCGCTGGCCGGTCCGTCCTGTGGTGATGTATACCTGGAGATAGGACCAGGACTGGTGGAGGATATAATAATTATCCCGCTGGCCGGTCTGTCCTGTGGTGCTGTATACCTGGAGATAGGACCAGGACTGGTGGAGGATATAATAATCATCCTGCTGGCCGGTCCGTCCTGTGGTGCTGTATACCTGGAGATAGGACCAGGACTGGTGGAGGATATAATAATTATCCCGCTGGCCGGTCCGTCCTGTGGTGCTGTATACCTGGAGATAGGACCAGGACTGGTGGAGGATATAATAATCATCCCGCTGGCCGGTCCGTCCTGTGGTGATGTATACCTGGAGATAGGACCAGGACTGGTGGAGGATATAATAATCATCCTGCTGGCCGGTCCGTCCTGTGGTGATGTATACCTGGACATAGGACCAGGACTGGTGGAGGATATAATAATTATCCTGCTGGCCGGTCCGTCCTGTGGTGATGTATACCTGGAGATAGGACCAGGACTGGTGGAGGATATAATAATATCCTGCTGGCCGGTCGCGTCTGTGGTGATGTATACCTGGACATAGGACCAGGACTGGTGGAGGATATAATAATTATCCTGCTGGCCGGTCCGTCCTGTGGTGATGTATACCTGGAGATAGGACCAGGACTGGTGGAGGGATATAATAATTATCCCGCTGGCCGGTCCGTCCTGTGGTGATGTATACCTGGAGATAGGACCAGGACTGGTGGAGGATATAATAATCATCCTGCTGGCCGGTCCGTCCTGTGGTGCTGTATACCTGGAGATAGGACCAGGACTGGTGGAGGATATAATAATTATCCTGCTGGCCGGTCCGTCCTGTGGTGCTGTATACCTGGAGATAGGACCAGGACTGGTGGAGGATATAATAATCATCCTGCTGGCCGGTCCGTCCTGTGGTGATGTATACCTGGAGATAGGACCAGGACTGGTGGAGGATATAATAATTATCCCGCTGGCCGGTCCGTCCTGTGGTGATGTATACCTGGAGATAGGACCAGGACTGGTGGAGGATATAATAATTATCCTGCTGGCCGGTCCGTCCTGTGGTGATGTATACCTGGAGATAGGACCAGGACTGGTGGAGGATATAATAATTATCCCGCTGGCCGGTCCGTCCTGTGGTGCTGTATACCTGGAGATAGGACCAGGACTGGTGGAGGATATAATAATCATCCGCTGGCCGGTCCGTCCTGTGGTGCTGTATACCTGGAGATAGGACAGGATGGTGGAGGATATAATAATATCCGCTGGCCGGTCCGTCCTGTGGTGATGTATACCTGGAGATAGGACCAGGACTGGTGGAGGATATAATAATCATCCCGCTGGCCGGTCCGTCCTGTGGTGATGTATACCTGGAGATAGGACCAGGACTGGTGGAGGATATAATAATCATCCCTGCTGGCCGGTCCGTCTGTGGTGATGTATACCTGGAGATAGGCCAGGACTGGTGGAGGATTATAATAATATCCCGCTGGCCGGTCCGTCCTGTGGTGATGTATACCTGGAGATAGGACCAGGACTGGTGGAGGATATAATAATTATCCCGCTGGCCGGTCCGTCCTGTGGTGATGTATACCTGGAGAATAGGACAGGAACTGGTGGAGGATATAATAATCATCCTGCTGGCCGGTCCGTCCTGTGGTGCTGTATACCTGGAGATAGGACCAGGACTGGTGGAGGATATAATAATTATCCCGCTGGCCGGTCCGTCCTGTGGTGCTGTATACCTGGAGATAGGACCAGGACTGGTGGAGGATATAATAATTATCCTGCTGGCCGGTCCGTCCTGTGGTGCTGTATACCTGGAGATAGGACCAGGACTGGTGGAGGATATAATAATTATCCCGCTGGCCGGTCCGTCCTGTGGTGATGTATACCTGGAGATAGGACCAGGACTGGTGGAGGATATAATAATTATCCTGCTGGCCGGTCCGTCCTGTGGTGATGTATACCTGGAGATAGGACCAGGACTGGTGGAGGATATAATAATCATCCCGTTAGCACTGTCACACGAGGTGATGTGTCCTGCGCTCAGGTGATAAACACACCACTATCTGAGCCGCGGCCGCGCTGTTGCGAGGAGGACGATGTGTCACCATGGTGATTGGAGAAGGCAGTAGTGATGATGACACCTCACATGTTCTATGTGTGTCCATGTATGTGGTGGCAGGCGCTGATCCACAGGGGTCATTCTCCAGCTGATGACTGATTTGTGCACTCACAGGCCGAGCGCCTAGTACTGATACTTCCTCCTGCACATCCTTCACCTCACATCATCATCACTGACCCCACAGCATCAGCACACTCCTTTCCTGAAATATTCTGTGCTGCTCGGAGACAACCATCCCATCCCCCAGTGTCCTCAACACCATAGCATCAGTATTTCATTGTCCAGTACCCCAAGTGTCAGTGACTCTGGTGACCGTACCCTCAACCAGTGTTACCTCTGGTGTCCAGACTCCCTACCCTTCTTACCTCTGATGACTGTACCCCGACCCTTGTTACCCCTGGTGACCATACCCCCCAACCTTTTTTACTTCTGATGACTGTAACCCGACCCTTGTTACCTCTGACAACCATACCCCCAGCCTTTTTACCTCTGGTGACCATACCCCCAGCCTTTTTACCTCTGGTGACCATACCCTCCATCCTTGTTACCTCTAGTATCCAAACTCCCCACCCTTGTTACCTCTTAAGACCATACCCCCCACCATTGTTACCTCTGATGACTGTACCCTCTGACTCTTGTTACCTCTGGTAGCCATACCCCCACCTTTGTTACCTCTTATGACCAATATCCTCGACCCTTCTTACCTCTTCTGACCATACCCCCACGCCTTGTTACCTCTTATGACCATATCCCCGACCCTTCTTACCTCTTCTGACCATAACCCCCCCCTTGTTACCTCTTATGACCAATCCCCGACCCTTCTTACCTCTTCTGACCATAACCCCCACCATTGTTACCTCTGATGACTGTACCCTGACTCTTGTTACCTCTGGTAACCATACCCTCCACCCTTGTTCCTTGGTATCCAAACTCCTCACCCTTGTTACCCTCTTATGACCATATCCCTGACCCTTCTTACCTCTGATGACTGTACCCCGACCCTTATTACTTCTTCTGACCATACCCCCCATCCTTGTTACCTCAGATGACTGTACCCTGACCCTTATTACTTCTTCTGACCATACCCCCCAAACCCTTGTTACTTCTGATGACTGTACCCCGACCTTATTACCTCTTCTGACCATACCCCCCCATCCTTGTTACCTTCAGATGACTGTACCCCCGACCCTTTTTACCTCTGGTGACCATACCCCCCACCCCTTTTACTTCTGCTGATCGTACCCCAACCCTTGTTTCCTCTGGTGACCATATCCTCGACCTTTGTTACTTCTGGTAACCATACCACCGACCCTTGCTACCTTTGGTGACTATGCCCAGAAGCTTCTTACCTCTGGTGATTGTATCTCGAACCTCATGTACCTCATGTGATCAAACCTTCTGACTGCCTACAGGGGACTGAAGAAAGAAGGGACGGTACATGTAGTAACCCGTCCTATGAAGCCCCGGATGATGTGTACCCAGGAGGAGATCAGGAAGCTTCTCCCTTGGTCCCACCGCATCCGTTCTCGTAAATCAATTAGCGTGTTGTCGATGGCACCAATTTAATCTACTTTTCACTTTCCGCCTGGTGCGTCATGTTCGAGGCATTTACACATTAATATAAATATTGATGCACAATATGTTGCTCCCAAGCAGTGTGAGCGCTCCGGAGCCTCATACATGAAGAAGATGAGGATACAGCTGTATATACCCACCAGACGCTTGGCAGCAGAACAGGAAGATTTATCATGTCGAACCAGCCGCAAGATAAAATATACAGGGGGGGGGGGCATTTATATGGATACACCTAAATAAAATGGGAATGGTTGGTGATATTAACTTCCTGTTTGTGGCACATTAGTATATGGGAGGGGGGAAACTTTTCAAGATGGGTGGTGACCATGGCGGCCATTTTGAAGTCGGCCATTTTGGATCCAACTTTTATTTTTTAAATGGGAAGAGGGTCATGTGACACATCAAACTTATTGAGAATTTCACAAGAAAAACAATGGTGTGCTTGGTTTTAACGTAACTTTATTCTTTCATGAGTTAAAGAATCTGATCCCGATCTGACCCCCTTTTATCTTAGACTTTTATGTTTGGGGTCATCTGAAGGCAGTTGTCTATGCTGTGAAGATACGAGATGTGCAGCTGTGCTAGCATTTCTTCTGCGGTGTGGCTATCAGTGTGTGACCACCACCAAATTTTTTTTGTTGGAGCTTAGAATGGCTTTCTTTGGTTGCCTTTTGTCTTCCAAAGTTGAATCATTCTTCTGGTGCTTCTGATGATAGAGGGATGGTTGGGTCTTATTTCATTTACAGCATCCGATGAAGTTGTCTCCACCACTGATGGTCCACAGACACATAGCAAAGGGTCAACCACGCAAACATTTTTCCTTCTTGCTCGTTTTGCATTGGATTCAGTATTCGGCCCCATTCCTGGACTGGATAACACGACGGAAGTTCCATCTCAATGCCAGGTTGCTGCAGTCAACAGCGAGGTTGGGTTCGAGGAGTAAAGATGCACAATCCAGTACTGTAAACCTTCAGATATTTTTGTACCTTAAAGAAAATCTCCCTCAAAAAAATGTTATTCCATGTCCTGCTAGAAACGTACATGATGTAATCTGTAGTGAATGTCATTTTCTTACCAGTGTCTGTATTTGTGAGTTATATCTCCCTGATGTTTCTCATCTGTGTCATGTGACCAGCAATCAGACTCACCAGATAACACAGCATCTTATGTGTGGACAGGAAGTCTAATTCTCTGTGCATTCCTGTGGGAGCCTCACTTTCAGTCTCATAGGAATGAATAGAGAAGTGACTGGCTTCCTATCCTGGGTCAGTTGGAGGTCAGGGAGTTGGTCACATGACCCAGCTACAATTAGAAGAGAGGGGATAACTCACAGATACAGTCTCTGATGAAAAGATTACATTCACTACAGATTGTATCATGCACCTTTCTAACAGGTCAGAGAATAAACATTTTTGCGGGAGTTTTTCTTTAACGTATACTCTGCCTGTAGCCATGAAAACCTCCATTCTTTACACTGCTGGCTAAATTCTAGACTGAAGACAGAAAGTGACTTGTTTAGATGCATATTATTTGTAAGTCTTGGTAACAATAAGTCCATAATGTCCATCGCCCTCCCCCCACCCCATGTATCTTGTTATAGGGACGTGCAGTAGACCTCCTTATATGATACTAATGATGCTGGAGGAAAGGTAAAGCTGCCTCCACCTGACATTGATCTCTCTGCTTGATCCTACCACCAACAGATCAGTATTTTATGTATCACTCACTGGTTTTTCCAATGTGTTTTTCAGCTCTGGGCGGCTCAGAAGATAAAGCAGGTGAGTTCTGCCACTTACTGGTTGTATTTACCATGTACGACTTTTCATTGGCCTCCAGTCCATGTTGGGGATGACCCTTGGATATGGCCAAAGGTACCAAGATCTAACATCTTGACATCAGGAAGGTATTGTTACCCAAAAGTCTTGGGTGCTTGGCACTATACATACTATATAGCCTTTAACGTTAATTTTCTGACTGGACCATACCACTACGGATTTCTTGAATTTTAGTCTTTAGCCAAGAAAGGTAGTCACCATTGAATGGAAGAAGAAAGTCCCACTCGACCATCAGAGCAGCAAACGTAGCAAAAGTGACTTTTGCACGAACCTAATCTTTATGATCGTGGGGATCCAGCCTCTAGGACCTCCACCGATCCAGCATTCAAGAGATTGAGAATGAGCTGCAGTTCCCTTCACAACTGGGTGTTGACCTCTCAACATGGAAAAACAGTCACAAGTTCTACGAGTCCTTCATGTCAAGGATCAGTGAAGGTCGTGGAGGTCCCAGAGGTTGGCCACTCACCGGAAATAGTCCTTAGTTCAGAATAAGCAGGAACTTGTCCGCCGGCCTGGTATTCGTAAGAGGAATGGGGCACTGTTCAGGGTCAGGGACTGGAGATTCGATGACCTGGGGTTGTCTGAGATCATAAGAAATTGGGGCAAAGGCAAGCAGTGGTGTCAAATAACAAATCAACCTTTGCCTGTCGAATCCTCTGCCGATCCAGTGCTTTCCACCAGTCATGGGCTGCAGTGATGACATAATGTTGGCAACATGTGACCACTGCAGCCAATCACTGGCTTCAGCAGATCGGTAATCTCACTTTTCTTATTTTATACCGATTTCTGTCTTTGCCCCAATTTTTTAAGCTCTCAGAGCACCCTTTAGGATACATTCACACACGGTGTATACGCTGCAGATTTTTTTTGTCTTAGGAGAATCTTCAGGATCTTACCTGACGTGTAAAGTAGTCTGCCATGAAATCAGTATAGAGCTTGATCTCTGGGGTGGCTTTTTTCTCTGCGGACTTCACTTGAAACCCGCTGCATTTTCGCTATGAATTCCGCAACAAAACATACACCTAGCGCTGAGGAGTGTCGGCATGTCCATCGGTGGGATCGGTTTCTGTGTCCCCGGTGAAGCATGAAGGTCACCTCTCCTCTGCAGTCATGGGGCAGATGGGATTTCTGATGGGGCCCATGTCCCTTTCTTGACTGTATTGAATGCTTTACTGCTGCCCTCTACTGGAAGGGTAGAGGACTTCCTCACTGCTTGAGATTTGGGACATCCATGCCTTAGACTGGCGGATGCTCAACCACGTGGCCGCATCCACCTCTGGGGCAGGTATCATGGCCTCTGGACGTCTCCCTCTCCTGCTTTGCCTAGAAACCTGCAGGAGGCATCAACGTGGATCCTTACCTCTTCAGACACGTGTAATTAATCCTAGGATAATGAAGTATGTGTTAATTGGTGACATCTTAAAGAACGACACAACCAGGATTACTGAGGGGGGGTCTGATGATCTATACGTGGTGGGACCACATAGTCCTAGCTGTGGCATGTATTTCTAGTAGTTCACCGCTCTGTTGCCACTTTACACCCCTTAGAGGCATGTGACCTGAAAAGCAGGTGCAGTGCGGAAACGCGAGCAGGTAAAATATGCATATTAGGCGATAAACACCTTTAAAAAGGTAAAAAATAGATAAAATAAAGGCGCCTTAGGAGGAGGGAGCCATAAGGGCTGACAATTTATGTGCATTTAATGCGCCTCTTGTATGGTGCTAACATCTGTTGCCGCCCGTAGTACCTTGGTGCGGAGGTGAGACGCGCAGACGTTCTGACATACCATCTGAACTCCTGCCATGCCCAGCGGTTCAGTCGCCAGGTTGGATGATTTTTTTTGTTTTGCAGACGAGGCTTATTGTAAGGAGCGCTAAGCAAGGGGGAGACGGGAAGTTTGGTGTTGTTTTTGTATGCTTTATAGTCTTTATGGACCACCATGCAGTGGTGGACGCGGTGTCAACTGATGATGGTCATGTCATCCTATAGTGATAGATGGACAAGTCGTGGTGGATGCAGTGTCCTATAATGGTGGATACGGCAAAGTATAGTGGTGGACATGTTCTAAAGTGGTGGACACATGGCCTTGAGGTTATGCTTGTAGGAGGATGATGACATGGTAGGTTTTGAGGACTTCTAGAAAGGATGATGGTTGCATCGTATGTCTAGTACCATGGATGCATAATGAGGTGATCATACATAAAGCATGGGCCCCGTACACAGATCCTGGAAAGTGAGGTCATAGGTCTGGTCAAGGTTCTGTAGAGATTATTATTTGGTCACACATTCACCATGGTTCCTGTAGGAATGACTATGAGGTCACACATTTAGGCCTGGTCCTGTACTGATGTCTGGTGTATGTTCTGAGGTCACAAATTTGATTCTGATCCTCTTGAAATGACTATGATGTCACACATTTGGCACTGTTCCTGTATGGATGACAGTGATGTCATATGGTGTAGGTTCTGAGGTCACCCTTTCATCACGGTTCCTGTAGGAATGACTATGATGTCACACATTTGGCACTGTTCCTGTATGGATGACAGTGATGTCATATGGTGTAGGTTCTGAGGTCACCCTTTCATCACGGTTCCTGTTGGAATGACTATGATGTCACACATTTGGCACTGTTCCTGTATGGATGACAGTGATGTCATATGGTGTAGGTTCTGAGGTCACCCTTTCATCACGGTTCCTGTAGGAATGACTATGATGTCACACATTTGGCACTGTTCCTGTATGGATGACAGTGATGTCATATGGTGTAGGTTCTGAGGTCACCCTTTCAGCACAGTTCCTGTAGGAATGACTATGATGTCACACATTTGGCACTGTTCCTGTATGGATGACAGTGATGTCATATGGTGTAGGTTCTGAGGTCACCCTTGGTTCCTGTACGAATGATTATGATGTCACACATTTGGCACTGTTCCTGTATGGATGACAGTGATGTCATATGGTGTAGGTTCTGAGGTCACCCTTTCATCACGGTTCCTGTATGAATGATTATGATGTCACACATTTGGCACTGTTCCTGTATGGATGACAGTGATGTCATATGGTGTAGGTTCTGAGGTCACCCTTGGTTCCTGTACGAATGATTATGATGTCACACATTTAGCACTGTTCCTGTATGGATGACAGTGATGTCATAAGGTGTAGGTTCTGAGGTCACCCTTTCATCACGGTTCCTGTAGGAATGACTATGATGTCACACATTTGGCACTGTTCCTGTATGGATGACAGTGATGTCATATGGTGTAGGTTCTGAGGTCACCCTTTCATCACGGTTCCTGTAGGAATGACTATGATGTCACACATTTGGCACTGTTCCTGTATGGATGACAGTGATGTCATATGGTGTAGGTTCTGAGGTCACCCTTGGTTCCTGTACGAATGATTATGATGTCACACATTTAGCACTGTTCCTGTATGGATGACAGTGATGTCATAAGGTGTAGGTTCTGAGGTCACCCTTTCATCACGGTTCCTGTAGGAATGACTATGATGTCACACATTTAGCACTGTTCCTGTATGGATGACAGTGATGTCATATGGTGTAGGTTCTGAGGTCACCCTTTCATCACGGTTCCTGTAGGAATGACTATGATGTCACACATTTGGCACTGTTCCTGTATGGATGACAGTGATGTCATATGGTGTAGGTTCTGAGGTCACCCTTGGTTCCTGTACGAATGATTATGATGTCACACATTTAGCACTGTTCCTGTATGGATGACAGTGATGTCATATGGTGTAGGTTCTGAGGTCACCCTTTCATCACGGTTCCTGTACGAATGATTGTGATGTCACACATTTGGCACTGTTCCTGTATGGCTGACAGTGATGTCATATGGTGTAAGTTCTGAGGCCACCCTTTCATCACGGTTCCTGTACGAATGACTGTGATGTCACACATTTGGCACTGTTCCTGTATGGATGACAGTGATGTCATATGGTGTAGGTTCTGAGGTCACCCTTTCATCACAGTTCCTGTACGAATGACTATGATGTCACACATTTGGCACTGTTCCTGTATGGATGACAGTGATGTCATATGGTGTAGGTTCTGAGGTCACCCTTTCATCACGGTTCCTGTACGAATGATTGTGATGTCACACATTTGGCACTGTTCCTGTATGGCTGACAGTGATGTCATATGGTGTAGGTTCTGAGGCCACCCTTTCATCACGGTTCCTGTACGAATGACTGTGATGTCACACATTTAGCACTGTTCCTGTATGGATGACAGTGATGTCATATGGTGTAGGTTCTGAGGTCACCCTTTCATCACAGTTCCTGTACGAATGATTATGATGTCACACGTTTGGCACTGTTCCTGTATGGATGACAGTGATGTCATATGTTGTAGGTTCTGAGGTCACATTTTTGGTTCTGGTTCTGTAAGAATAACTATGATGTGTCACACATTTGGCACTAGTCTGTATGGATGTCAGTGATGTCATAAGTTTGGTGTAGGTTCTCAGGGCACACTTTCAGCACAGTTTCTGTAGACATGAAAACTTGCCAGTAGGTAGAGAATAAAGCTGTTGGAGTGTCAAGGACACAATTCTGAGCTTCCTCAGAGCCCCGCACGTGTCCTCCTTGCCAGACTGACCCCATGTGCTTCTTCTTTTCTGCAGGCCATCATCCACCCGGATACGAATGAGAAGATTTTCATGCCTTTCCGAATGTCAGGTACCTCCTGCCTCTTCCAGCTACTTAGTTCTCTGTACATTTGGACCCCTGACTTAAGACTTGACCCAACCTGCTGTTTCCAGGAGCTGTATACACAATTCTGCTGGCTGCCATGTGATGTGTACATCTCTTAGAGTCCACCTCCAAGCCTATAGGGGGCAGCATGGAGCTGTATGGAAACCATCAGAAGTGTGACTGCAGCTCTGTATTTGGAGTATATAACTCAAAATGCTTACAAAATGAGTACAATAAAGTATCTGCAGGCTGCCTCAGCATTGTATGACTGTATCACAGTATACCTATAATATAATGACAGTGGCTCCCCCTAGTGGAGTAAAAGTAACTTCTGTTTTTCTTTATTTGCAGGTTATGTCCCCTTTGGGACCCCCATAGTAAGTATCTGCACAAGTCTCTCATGTCAAGTCCGTTCTTTATGGGTTGTGTCTTGTATTACTACATACATAACCTCAGTAAGCTCCTGATCTCCCTCTAGTGGTATCTGTGATAATCCAGTATGCAGTAAGCTCCTGATATCCCTCTAGTAGTGGCTGTAATAACCCAGTATGCAGTAAGCTCCTGATATCCCTCTAGTAGTGGCTGTAATAACCCAGTATGTAGTAAGCTCCTGATCTCCCTCTAGTGGTGGCTGTAATAACCCAGTATGTAGTAAGCTCCTGATCTCCCTCTAGTGGTGGCTGTGATAACCCAGTATGTAGTAAGCTCCTTATCTCCCTCTAGTGGTGGCTGTAATAATCCAGTATGCAGTAAGCTCCAGATCTCCCTCTAGTGGTGGCTGTAATAACCCAGTTTGTAGTAAGCTCCTGATCTCCCTCTAGTGGTGGCTGTAATAACCCAGTATGCAGTAAGCTCCTGATCTCCCTCTAGTGGTGGCTGTAATAATCCAGTATGCAGTAAGCTCCAGCTCTCCCTCTAGTTGTGGCTGTAATAATCCAGTATGCAGTAAGCTCCTGATTTCCCTTTAGTGGTGGCTGTAATGACCCAGTATGTAGTAAGCTACTGATCTCCCTCTAGTGGTGGCTGTAATAACCCAGTAATAACCCAGTATGCAGTATGTAGTAAGCTCCTGATCTCCCTCTAGTGGTGTCTGTAATAACCCAGTATGTAGTAAGCTCCTGATTTCCCTCTAGTGGTGGCTGTAATAACCCAGTATGCAGTAAGCTCCTGATCTCCCTCTAGTCGTGGCTGTAATAACCCAGTATGTAGTAAGCTCCTGATCTCCCTCTAGTGGTGGCTGTAATAACCCAGTATGCAGTAAGCTCCTGATCTCCTTCTAGTGGTGGCTGTAATAATGACCCAGTATGCAGTAAGCTCCTTATCTCCCTCTCGTGGTGGCTGTAATAACCCAGTATGCAGTAAGCTCCTGATCTCCCTCTAGTGGTGGCTGTAATAATGACCCAGTATGCAGTAAGCTCATTATCTCCCTCTAGTGGTGGCTGTAATAATAACCCAGTATGCAGTAAGCTCCTGATCTCCCTCTAGTGGTGGCTGTAATAATAACCCAGTATGCAGTAAGCTCCTGATCTCGCTCTAGTGCTGGCTGTAATAATCCAGTATGCAGTAAGCTCCTGATCTCCCTCTAGTGGTGGCTGTAATAACCCAGTATGTAGTAAGCTCCTGATCTCCCTCTAGTGGTGGCTGTAATAACCCAGTATGCAGTAAGCTCATTATCTCCCTCTAGTGGTGGCTGTAATAATAACCCAGTATGCAGTAAGCTCCTGATCTCCCTCTAGTGGTGGCTGTAATAATGACCCAGTATGCAGTAAGCTCCTGATCTCCCTCTAGTGGTGGCTGTAATAACCCAGTATGCAGTAAGCTCCTGATTTCCCTCTAGTGGGGACTGTAATAATCCAGTATGTAGTAAGCTCCTGATCTCCCTCTAGTGGGGACTGTAATAACCCAGTATGCATTAAGCTCCTGATTTCCCTCTAGTAGTGGCTGTAATAACCCAGTATGTAGTAAGCTCCTGATCTCCCTCTAGTGGTAGCTGTAATAACCCAGTATGCAGTAACCTCCTGATCTCCTTCTAGTGGTGTCTGTAATAACCCAGTATGTAGTAAGCTCCTGATCTCCCTCTAGTGGTGTCTGTAATAATAACCCAGTATGCAGTAAGCTCCTGATCTCCCTCTGGTGGGGACTGTAATAACCCAGTATGCAGTAAGCTCCTGATCTCCCTCTAGTGGTGGCTGTAATAATAACCCAGTATGCAGTAAGCTCCTGATCTCCCTCTAGTGGTGGCTGTAATAATAACCCAGTATGCAGTGAACTGATCTCCCTCTAGTGGTGGCTGTAATAACCTAGTATTCAGTAAGCTCCTGATCTCCCTCTCGTGGTGGCTGTAATAACCCAGTATGCAGTAAGCTCCTTATCTCCCTCTAGTGGTGGCTGTAATAATCCAGTATGCAGTAAGCTCCTGATCTCCCTCTAGTGGTGGCTGTAATAACCCAGTATGCAGTAAGCTTCTGATCTCCCTCTGGTGGGGACTGTAATAACCCAGTATGCAGTAAGCTCCTGATCTCCCTCTAGTGGTGGCTGTAATAATAACCCAGTATGCAGTAAGCTCCTGATTTCCCTCTAGTGGTGGCTGTAATAATAACCCAGTATGCAGTGAACTGATCTCCCTCTAGTGGTGGCTGTAATAACCTAGTATTCAGTAAGCTCCTGATCTCCCTCTCGTGGTGGCTGTAATAACCCAGTATGCAGTAAGCTCATTATCTCCCTCTAGTGGTGGCTGTAATAACCCAGTATGCAGTAAGCTCCAGATCTCCCTCTAGTGGTGGCTGTAATAATAACCCAGTATGCAGTAAGCTCCTGATCTCCCTCTAGTGGTGGCTGTAATAATGACCCAGTATGCAGTAAGCTCCCGATCTCCCTCTAGTGGTGGCTGTAATAATCCAGTATGCAGTAAGCTCCTGATCTCCCTCTAGTGGTGGCTGTAATAATCCAGTATGCAGTAAGCTCCCGATCTCCCTCTAGTGGTGTCTGTAATAATCCAGTATGCAGTAAGCTCCTGATCTCCCTCTAGTGGTGGCTGTAATAATCCAGTATGCAGTAAGCTCCTGAGCTCCCTCTAGTGGTGGCTGTAATAATCCAGTATGCAGTAAGCTCCTGATCTCTCCCTAGTGGTGGCTGTAATAATTCAGTATGTAGTAAGCTCCTGATCTCCCTCTAGTGGTGGCTGTAATAACCCAGTATGCAGTAAGCTCCTGATCTCCCTCTAGTGGTGGCTGTTATAATCCAGTATGTAGTAAGCTCCTGATCTCCCTCTAGTGGTGGCTGTAATAATCCAGTGTGCAGTTAATAATCCTGGTGGCAGGTGCAGGCAGACAGAAGATTATCCTTTATAGCCTTGTCTATGCACTGCATGGGATTTGGAGCTCTGTATCAGAAAAACAAAGCTCTGACTAATGTAAAGATCTATCAAGAAATGAATCAAGTAACGTCTCGGTGCACACAATCAGAAATTAAGGTGGACGGGGGTTTACTGTATGTGTGCATGTCTATAGAGAGGTGAGAGCTGAGTTTGTCATATCTGATGGTGGGCTACGGCTATACAGTTCTCACAACACATAGTCAGCTCTGCTACATCCGCCTGCGTACAAGCATTTCCCTATTTTTGGGTAAATGGAGGTTGGTGGGCAGACCGGAGCAGGATTAGACAGGACAGTGTAAATGCCGACCAGGGAGCCTTCATCTCCTGGGGGCCCCAGTTCTGGACAGCTTTATGGCCCCAGAAGACAAGTGGCCCTATTAGAGCAGGAGCTTCCTCTGCAGCCGGCACATTCCAGACACGTGAAGTGGATGTCATTGAGCTGTAAACATTGCATTATGCCTGGCAGCGCCCGGGAGGGGGGATGCAGCTGTGCGCCCTGCGGGCATGGACTGACCTCTCCTGACCAGTCAGCCCATCACTCTGCTCCTGCCAGATAACGCTCTTCTTCAATCGCTCTCAAATTTCAAAGGGTGTTGTCACTTTAAGAGCACTTATATCTGAGGACTCTTAACCTCTGCCGTAATGAGGCCCCATGGGGGAGGGGGTCAGGCTGTCTTGTTTCAGGAAAGCTGGGTGACCATGATATGGCTGCTCTGGACTGAGTGCTAGAAAGCAGGCGTGACATCAGAAGGGGGCACATATTTTCCTATGTAAATTCACCAGCCATGTGGGAAAAATAAATGAATATCTGTAAGGTTTTCAGTGCATCCTGGGTGGGGAGCTCCATCCTGGGGAGCAGGAAACTGTGACACCGTGGAAGCCAATACACCCTACACATTGGCCACGCCCACAGTGCACCGAAAACTGTATTTGCATAAAATTAAAAAGAAGCATGTCTCAGGATCAGTGGAGCAGATAGTCACAAGAAAGCTGTGGTTATGTGGAGCCACATGCACTATATGCAGTATAGATATAGATATATATATCTTCTCATTGAAAGAGTTTTCTGTATTTTCATGACTATGAAAATTGTAGATTCACACTGAAGGCATCAAAACTATGAATTAACACATGTGGAATTATATACTTAACAAAAAAGTGTGAAACAACTGAAAATATGTCTTATATTCTAGGTTCTTCAAAGTAGCCACCTTTTGCTTTGATTACTGCTTTGCACACTCTTGGCATTCTCTTGATGAGCTTCAAGAGGTAGTCACCTGAAATGGTTTTCACTTCACAGGTGTGCCCTGTCAGGTTTAATAAGTGGGATTTCTTGCCTTATAAATGGGGTTGGGACCATGAGTTGTGTTGGGCAGAAGTCAGGTGGATACACAGCTGACAGTCCTACTGAATAGACTGTTAGAATTTGTATTATGGCAAGAAAAAAGCAGCTAAGTAAAGAAAAACGAGTGGCCATCATTACTTTAAGAAATGAAGGTCAGTCAGTCCGAAAAATTGGGAAAACTTTGAAAGTGTCCCCAAGTGCAGTCGCAAAAACCATCAAGCGCTACAAAGAAACTGGCTGACATGAGGACCGTCCCAGGAAAGGAAGACCAAGAGTCACCTCTGCTGCGGAGGAGAAGTTCATCCGAGTCACCAGCCTCAGACATCGCAGGTTAACAGCAGCTCAGATTAGAGACCAGGTCAATGCCACACAGAGTTCTAGCAGCAGACACATCTCTACAACAACTGTTAAGAGGAGACTGTGTGCAGCAGGCCTTCATGGTGGAAACCACTGCTAAGGACAGGCAACAAGCAGAAGAGACTTGTTTGGGCTAAAGAACACAAGGAATGGACATTAGACCAGAGGAAATCTGTGCTTTGGTCTGATGAGTCCAAATTTGAGATCTTTGGTTCCAACCACCGTGTCTTTGTGCGATGCAGAAAAGGTGAACGGATGGACTCTACATGCCTGGTTCCCACCGTGAAGCATGGAGGAGGAGGTGTGATGGTGTGGGGGGGCTTTGCTGGTGACACTGTTGGGGATTTATACTGAACCAGCATGGCTACCACAGCATCTTGCAGCGGCATGCTATTCCATCCGGTTTGCGTTTAGTTGGACCATCATTTATTTATCAACAGGACATTGACCCCAAACACACCTCCAGGCTGTGTAAGGGCTATTTGACCAAGAAGGAGAGTGATGGGGTGCTACACTAGATGACCTGGCCTCCACAGTCACCAGACCTGGACCCAATCGAGATGGTTTGGGGTGAGCTGGACCGCACAGTGAAGGCAAAAGGGCCAACAAGTGCTAAGCATCTTTGGGAACTCCTTGAAGACTGTTGGAATACCATTTCAGGTGACTACCTCTTGAAGCTCATCAAGAGAATGCCAAGAGTGTGCAAAGCAGAAATCAAAGCAAAAGGTGGCTACTTTGAAGAACCTAAAATATAAGACATATTTTCAGTTGTTTCACACTTTTTTGTTAAGTATATAATTCCACATGTGTTAATTCATAGTTTTGATGCCGTCAGTGTGAATCTACAATTTTCATAGTCATGAAAATACAGAAAACTCTTTGAATGAGAAGGTGTGTCCAAACTTTTGGTCTGTACTGTATATATATATATATATATATATATGTATAGATATGGAATTGCACTGTAAGAAGTCTCCAAATACATGAACAGGATTAATGACGGGGGCCGGAAAGCTGTATGTAACTGGGAACTACTCGAAATGCAGTCCCCTTCTTTAGGTTCCCTGCTCAAAAAGCAGAGCTGCCCTTTAAGGGGTCCTGCCCCACCGAAAAAAATTGGTGCCAGCAGGCTTAGAGCAACATAAAACATGAAGAATACTCATCACGCCAACCCCCCCGCCACCGCCTTCTACTTCCTGCTCCCACCTCGACACACAGGAAGTGCCTGCTCAGCCAGTCACTGCCTGAGGTGAGTAACCGCTGTGGCCAGTGATTGGCTGAGAGGGTGTCTTCAGGGGGCAGATCAGTGAGCTGAATATAACTTTTTGTAATGATTTTAAGCCTCTCTGAGCCCGGGAAGCCCCTTTAATTGTCCTCCGAGGCACTTAGTGAGGTGTGAAGCACTAGAGGAGGCCTCGCTCATTCACTGGTCTCATTTATTAAACTTTCACTTCCACCATTGTCTTTGAAGTTGTGGGGGAGGTGACGGGAGGTGCGGGGTTTATTAACCTGTCGTGTCCTGCAGGCCCGGCCCTGAGACATCCAGTAATTACACCAGTGTACGGCCATTAGTGTGAACGAGGACTGAGATGTTATGAGACAAGTTAACTGTGGCCCTGGGGCGTCCATCCTCTGAGCTGTAGTCACCTGTACAAACAGTTGTAGGTCCACAGGCAGTAAAACCTAGCGACGTCACTAAGGCACCCCGTGCCTCGTACCTCAGTGACACAGAAATCACAAGCCTATTATGAATAAGGGAGTCCAGGTCTTATTACACCTGTTTGTGGTTATCACCCACTGCCAGTCCCCGGACTCCTGATCAGGATTCTTACAGTATGGTAACACCATAGTCCTGTACTTCCAGTAACATCTCTGGGACCCCGCAGACCCTGGATTTAGGTGGCACCAGGGTTGCCCCTGATGCCTGGTGTCTGTAGAGCTGTCTGCTGTGTCCCACACCATCATAAGTGGAGTCCAGCTCACTGATGGTCAGAGTCCCCAATGTCTTCAGTGTAATCCTCACAGTCACTACCAGCAGAAGGAGGAAGGGGGTGCACCATAGATATCACTCAGAACCCCGGTCACCTAATCTTAGATGACCAGTCAGCCCATAGTACTAGAGACAGACTCACGTGACCAGTACATAAACATAAAACAGAACATAAAAATCATTAAATTAAAAAGGTACAAAAAGATTAAAAAAAGAAATAGATGCCAAATGCATTATGATTAAAAAAGCAAATTAGTAATAAGTGCGTCCTCAAGTCCAGTAATTGTCAAATTCGGACCCCAGACCAGAACCCTAAACAAGTACAGAACCCAAAGCAGATCCACTGTAAACTCAGTAATCAGACCAGACCCCCCCCAAACAAGTACAAACCCCAAAGAAGACACCCTAAACAAATACAGACCCCAGACCAGAACCCCTAAACAAGTACAGTCCCCAAAGAAGACACCCTAAACAAATACAGACCCCAGACCAGAACCCCTAAACAAGTACAGTCCCCAGACTAGCTCTCCGAAATAAATACAGACCCTGAAGAAGATCCCCTAAACAAATACAGACCCCAGAGCAGATCCACTAAATAAGTACACACCCTGAAGAATATCCACTAAAAAAACACATACGCCACATCAGACCCCTTAAATAAGTACATACCTTGAAGAAGATCCACAGACGAGACCTACTAAACAAGTACAATCCTGAGACCAGATCCCCTTAAACAAATACAGACCCCAGACCCACTAAACAAGTACAGATCCTTAAGAAGATTCCCTAAACAAATACAGACCCCAGACCAGAACCCCTAAACAAGTACAGATCCATAGAAAGATTCCCTCAACAAATACAGACCCCAGATCAGAACCCCTAAACAAGTACAGATCCTTATGAAGATTCGCTAAACAAATACAGACCCCAGATCAGAACCCCTAAACAAGTACAGATCCTTAAGAAGATTCCTTAAACAAATACAGACCCCAGACCAGAACCCCTAAACAAGTACAGATCCTTAAGAAGGTTCCCTAAACAAATACAGACCCCAGACCAGAACCCCTAAACAAGTACAGTCCCCAGACTAGCTCTCCGAAATAAATACAGACCCTGAAGAAGATCCCCTAAACAAATACAGACCCCAGAGCAGATCCACTAAATAAGTACACACCCTGAAGAATATCCACTAAAAAACACATACGCCATATCAGACCCCTTAAATAAGTACATACCTTGAAGAAGATCCACAGACGAGACCTACTAAACAAGTACAATCCTGAGACCAGATCCCCTTAAACAAATACAGACCCCAGACCCACTAAACAAGTACAGATCCTTAAGAAGATTCCCTAAACAAATACAGAACCCCGACATAGAACCCCTAAACAAGTACAGATCTTTAAGAAGATTCCCTAAACAAATACAGACCCCAGACCAGAACCCCTAAACAAATACAGACCCCAGACCAGAACCCCTAAACAAGTACAGATCCTTAAGAAGATTCCCTAAACAAATACAGACCCCCGACCAGAACCCCAAAACAAGTACAGATCTTTAAGAAGATTCCCTAAACAAATACAGACCACAGACCAGAACCCCTAAACAAGTACAGATCCTTAAGAAGTTTCCCTAAACAAATACAGACCCAAGACCAGAACCCCTAAACAAGTACAGATCCTTAAAGGGGTTGTCCGAGTTAATTTTTTGTCCTTTGTATGTTTCTAACTAGTCAAATACAACAGCTTTTCCATACACTTTCTGCTTCTAAAGCTTCTTGTTTGTCAGGTTTCAATGAGGGTCACATGACCTGTGGTGTCAGCTTGCCTCTCTGTTAATCTTGCATTCGTGCACCAGCAAATAACAGCCTGTACACCAGAGTCACTGTGGTGGCCACGCCCCCCTTCTCTGCTGCTTCTCCTGCTATCTGCTCTCCCTGGATTCTTTCAGATAAAACATTAACCCCTTCAGCCAGAACACACTGAAGGCTTTACAACAGCAGCTGCAGATGTAAAGAGACACAGGATCTGCTCTCCTCACCCTACAGACACAAAGTTGACACCGGAGCTGATCTGGAAGAGATGCAAAGTATGGTATGGTACAAGACAGGTAGGGGGAAGACCCTGTGTGTATCAGCAGTGTCATTGTACAGTTGGGACTTGTAGTCCTACACATACAACATGCTGCTGAGTATTCCAGCAGGCATGTAACTCAGGCCAGCTCTTGTATTCACTCCCTTTGCAAAGCAGGAAGGGGAAGGGGCTGAGATTGTTATTACTGCAGGTAAACAAAGGCCAGAAGAAAACCAGGGAAATGTGGAAATATAGATATTTTTTTTGCCTAAAACTTGCTTAACTTAGTTATATATTGCTGCCCATCAGATTTACAGTACTATACATTTTATTTCATAACTCAGACAACCCCTTTAAGAAGATTCCCTAAACAAATACAGACCCCAGACCAGACCCACGAAACAAGTACAGCCCCCAGACCAGATCCCCTATTACAGTGTGCGGTCAGATGCTGGTTTATTGCAGTAAAGAGCGGCAGTTCTTGCACAGTTGCCATGATTCAGGTGACAGCAGAGGCAGCACACATGAATACATATCCTGACCCTCCTCTCTGGCACTTTGCTGTCCATTTACAGGAGTGGTGAATGCAGCACTAGAATCGGCTTACTCCTATCTTGTGGGGTCCCTGCATCACTCCCCCCACTGTATAACTCCGGCCTCTTGTGTAGCACAGCCTGCTCCGATGTAAGCGTAGCGATCCTCCATTCAGTAACACAGTCACAAACCCTGCACCTGTACAGTCGTGACCTTATGTGTACAGGTTCTTCTACAGTAACAGACCCTGCACCCATACGGTCATGTGACTTTACTTGAATAGGTCCTTCTACAGTAACAGGTCCTACACCTGTGTGCTTATATGACCTTATGTCTGCAGACCTTCCACAGTAACAGGTCCCACATCCGTGTGGTCATGCGACCGTACCTGTGCAGGTCCTTCTGCAATAACAGGTCGGTAACCATATTGTTATGTGACCTTATATGGTAATAGGTCCCATACCCATGTGGTCATGTGACCTTATGTCTGCAGGCCCTTCTACAGTAAGGTTATTTGACCTTAACAGTGCAGGTCCTTCTACGTTAACAGGTCCCACAGTCCCACAGATCATGTCACCTACCCTGTGCAGTTCCTTCTACAGTAACAGGTCCTACAGCCATGTGATCATGTCACCTACCCTGTACAGGTCCTTCTACAGTAACAGGTCCCACAGATCATGTCACCTACCCTGTGCAGTTCCTTCTACAGTAACAGGTCCCTCACCCACATGATCATGTGATCTTACCTTTGCAGGTCCTTCTACAGTTACATGTCACATTTGTGCGATTAGATACTATTACACACTGCATAGTTTTTGGTTTTGGTTTTTTTTGGCATAAAATGCAACACAATTGAACTCTATAATTATTTTTTTTGTAATAAAAATTTTGTCCCCAAATCCCTATTGGGAGGAGGCCCCCCTAAACTATGGCTCACCCCTCAACCCTGGCCGGAGCAAAGGGATTTCACTGTGGTATGTGTATTTAACCTAAAAAGATGAGAAACTGATTGCAGAAGAATGAAGGTAGAATCCACGCCGGCTCCACGCAGCTGCTTCTCCGGTCTGGACGCTGCGCGCTCCGCTGAGCGATTGTCCATGAAGGTGAAGGAATGACGAATATTTTTAGACCTGGCAGATTCACGGATTTATATGTTTCTGTAAATCCAACCATGAATCGAGTGCTCTGCGACAGAGCGCCACCTGCAGGATGTATACAGCAAAGTGCCCTCAGGCGCGGCCAGCACAGAAGCCATCTCTGAATTTCACCTGCTAGTCGAAAGGACATATGGACTAGGAGATAGCACCCATTAATCCTTAGAGTGATGGAACATAAACTTCTTATCATACTTCAAGATCTCTGCTGGCAGTCATTGAATGAAACGCTCTTCTTTACATTCAGAGGCTGAAAACCTGGCCTTACCCTGTCCTGTTCACTCATCTGAGATGATTATAATATATCCAAGAGGGTAAGATCGCAGCACGAGGCAGTCCACCAGGCTGATCCATTGTCACCATCGGCGGTCTCTTAGATGACGAGGTCAGATCCGATGTGTCTTCTGTAATACGTCCTTTATTTCTTCTGCAGGTTGTGGGTCTTCTGCTGCCAAATCAGACCCTGACATCTACCGTCTTCTGGCAGGTAAGTGGTTCTGCTCGTAATTATTGCCTGGTATGGTGGAGGACAATAGATGGTGAGCGTTGTGTCCCACAGAGGGTGCAAGGTGAGCAGGACCTGGGAAGAGACTGGAGGTAGGACCTCAAAGTTGACGCACCATGATTATAAGGGCCTTCTGAGGGTGCATGATGGCTACAGGGGAGAGCAGTGAGTGTACAGCGGGAGCCTGGAGCAAGTGCTGGTCCTGTATTAGTGGTCATAGCCAGGTGCTGGTTCTGTATTAGTGGTCATACCCAGGTACTGATCCTGTATTAGTGGTCATAACCAGGTGCTGGTCCTGTATTAGTGGTCATACCCAGGTGCTGGTTCTGTATTAGTGGTCATACCCAGGTGCTGGTTCTGTATTAGTGGTCATACCCAGGTGCTGGTTCTGTATTAGTGGTCATACCCAGGTACTGATCCTGTATTAGTGGTCATAACCAGGTCCTGGTCCTGTATTAGTGGTCATACCCAGGTGCTGATCCTGTATTAGTGGTCATACCTGGATTCTGGTCTTGTATTAGTGGTCATACCCAGGTGCTGGTCCTGTATTAGTGGTCATACCCAGGTGCTGGTCCTGTATTAGTGGTCATACCCAGGTGCTGGTCCTGTATTAGTGGTTATACCCAGGTGCTGGTCCTGTATTAGTGGTCATACCCAGGTGCTGGTCCTGTATTAGTGATCATACCCAGGTGCTGGTCCTGTATTAGTGGTCATACCCAGGTGCTGGTCCTGTATTAGTGGTCATACCCAGGTGCCGGTCCTGTATTAGTGGTCATACCCAGGTCCTGGTCCTTTATTAGTGGTCATACCCAGGTGCTGGTTCTGTATTAGTGGTCATACCCAGGTGCTGGTCCTTTATTAGTGGTCATACCCAGGTCCTGGTCCTTTATTAGTGGTCATACCCAGGTGCTGGTTCTGTATTAGTGGTCATACCCAGGTGCTGGTTCTGTATTAGTGGTCATACCCAGGTGCTGGTCCTTTATTAGTGGTCATACCCAGGTGCTGGTTCTGTATTAGTGGTCATACCCAGGTGCTGGTCCTTTATTAGTGGTCATACCCAGATGTTGGTTCTGTATTAGTGGTCATACCCAGGTCCTGGTCTTTTATTAGTGGTCATACCCAGGTCCTGGTCCTTTATTAGTGGTCATACCCAGGTCCTGGTTCTGTATTAGTGGTCATACCCAGATGTTGGTCCTGTATTAGTGGTCATACCCAGGTACTGATCCTGTATTAGTGGTCATACCCAGGTCCTGGTCCTTTATTAGTGGTCATACCCAGGTGCTGGTCCTGTATTAGTGGTCATACCCAGATGCTGGTTCTGTATTAGTGGTCATACCCAGGTCCTGGTCCTTTTTTAGTGGTCATACCCAGGTGCTGGTCCTGTATTAGTGGTCATACCCAGGTGCTGGTCCTTTATTAGTGGTCATACCCAGGTGCTGGTTCTGTATTAGTGGTCATACCCAGGTCCTGGTCCTTTATTAGTGGTCATACCCAGATGTTGGTTCTGTATTAGTGGTCATACCCAGGTGCTGGTCCTGTATTAGTGGTCATACCCAGGTGCTGGTCCTTTATTAGTGGTCATACCCAGGTGCTGGTCCTTTATTAGTGGTCATACCCAGGTGCTGGTCCTTTATTAGTGGTCATACCCAGGTGCTGGTTCTGTATTAGTGGTCATACCCAGATGCTGGTTCTGTATTAGTGGTCATACCCAGATGCTGGTCCTGTATTAGTGGTCATACCCAGGTGCCGGTCCTGTATTAGTGGTCATACCCAGATGCTGGTCCTGTATTAGTGGTCATACCCAGATGTTGGTTCTGTATTAGTGGTCATACCCAGGTGCTGGTCCTGTATTAGTGGTCAAACCCAGGTGTTGGTCCTGTATTAGTGGTCATACCCAGGTGCTGGTTCTGTATTAGTGGTCATACCCAGTTGCTGGTTCTGTATTAGTGGTCATACCCAGGTCATGGTCCGGTATTAGTGGTCATACCCAGATGCTGGTTCTGTATTAGTGGTCATACCCAGGTGCTGGTTCTGTATTAGTGGTCATACCCAGGTCCTGGTCCGGTATTAGTGGTCATACCCAGATGTTGGTCCTGTATTAGTGGTCATACCCAGGTGCTGGTCGTGTATTAGTGGTCATACCAGGTCCTGGTTCTGTATTAGTGGTCATACCCAGATGCTGGTTCTGTATTAGTGGTCATACCCAGATGCTGGTCCTGTATTAGTGGTCATACCCAGGTGCTGGTCCTGTATTAGTGGTCATACCCAGGTGCTGGTCCTGTATTAGTGGTCATACCCAGGTGCTGGTCCTGTATTAGTGGTCATACCCAGGTGCTGGTCCTGTATTAGTGGTCATACCCAGGTGCTGGTCCTGTATTAGTGGTCATACCCAGGTGCTGGTCCTGTATTAGTGGTCATACCCAGATGCTGGTCCTGTATTAGTGGTCATACCAAGATGTTGGTTCTGTATTAGTGGTCATACCCAGGTCCTGGTCCTTTATTAGTGGTCATACCCAGGTGCTGGTCCTGTATTAGTGGTCATACCCAGGTCCTGGTCCTTTATTAGTGGTCATACCCAGATGTTGGTTCTGTATTAGTGGTCATACCCAGATGTTGGTCCTGTATTAGTGGTCATACCCAGGTGCTGGTCCTGTATTAGTGGTCATAC
This sequence comes from Rhinella marina, assembly GCA_900303285.1. NCBI lineage: Eukaryota > Metazoa > Chordata > Amphibia > Anura > Bufonidae > Rhinella > Rhinella marina. The sequence goes on from ONZH01002791.1 coordinate 123,343, forward strand.
CCAGATGTTGGTTCTGTATTAGTGGTCATACCCAGGTGCTGGTCCTGTATTAGTGGTCATACCCAGGTGCTGGTCCTGTATTAGTGGTCATACCCAGGTGCTGGTCCTGTATTAGTGGTCATACCCAGGTCCTGGTTCTGTATTAGTGGTCATACCCAGATGCTGGTTCTGTATTAGTGGTCATACCCAGGTGCTGGTCCTGTATTAGTGGTCATACCCAGGTCCTGGTCCTTTATTAGTGGTCATAACCAGGTGCTGGTCCTGTATTAGTGGTCATACCCAGGTCCTGGTCCTTTATTAGTGGTCATACCCAGGTGCTGGTCCTGTATTAGTGGTCATACCCAGGTGCTGGTCCTGTATTAGTGGTCATACCCAGGTCCTGGTCCTTTATTAGTGGTCATACCCAGATGTTGGTTCTGTATTAGTGGTCATACCCAGGTGCTGGTCCTGTATTAGTGGTCATACCCAGGTGCTGGTCCTGTATTAGTGGTCATACCCAGATGCTGGTCCTGTATTAGTGGTCATACCCAGATGTTGGTTCTGTATTAGTGGTCATACCCAGGTCCTGGTCCTTTATTAGTGGTCATACCCAGGTGCTGGTCCTGTATCAGTGGTCATACCCAGGTCCTGGTCCTTTATTAGTGGTCATAACCAGATGTTGGTTCTGTATTAGTGGTCATACCCAGGTGCTGGTCCTGTATTAGTGGTCATACCCAGGTGCTGGTCCTGTATTAGTGGTCATACCCAGGTCCTGGTCCTTTATTAGTGGTCATACCCAGGTGCTGGTCCTGTATTAGTGGTCATACCCAGGTGCTGGTCCTGTATTAGTGGTCATACCCAGGTCCTGGTCCTTTATTAGTGGTCATACCCAGATGTTGGTTCTGTATTAGTGGTCATACTCAGGTGCTGGTCCTGTATTAGTGGTCATACCCAGGTCCTGGTCCTTTATTAGTGGTCATACCCAGGTGCTGGTCCTGTATCAGTGGTCATACCCAGGTCCTGGTCCTTTATTAGTGGTCATACCCAGGTGCTGGTCCTGTATTAGTGGTCATACCCAGATGTTGGTTCTGTATTAGTGGTCATACTCAGGTGCTGGTCCTGTATTAGTGGTCATACCCAGATGCTGGTCCTGTATTAGTGGTCATACCCAGATGCTGGTCCTGTATTAGTGGTCATACCCAGGTCCTGGTCCTTTATTAGTGGTCATACCCAGGTGCTGGTCCTGTATTAGTGGTCATACCCAGATGTTGGTTCTGTATTAGTGGTCATACTCAGGTCCTGGTCCTTTATTAGTGGTCATACCCAGGTCCTGGTCCTTTATTAGTGGTCATACCCAGGTGCTGGTCCTGTATTAGTGGTCATATCCAGATGCTGGTTCTGTATTAGTGGTCATACCCAGGTGCTGGTCCTTTATTAGTGGTCATACCCAGGTGCTGGTCCTGTATTAGTGGTCATACCCAGGTGCTGGTCCTGTATTAGTGGTCATACCCAGGTGCTGGTCCTGTATTAGTGGTCATACCCAGGTGCTGGTCCTGTATTAGTGGTCATACCCAGGTGCTGGTCCTGTATTAGTGGTCATACCCAGGTGCTGGTCCTGTATTAGTGGTCATACCCAGGTGCTGGTCCTGTATTAGTGGTCATACCCAGGTGCTGGTCCTGTATTAGTGGTCATACCCAGGTGCTGGTCCTGTATTAGTGGTCATACCCAGGTGCTGGTCCTGTATTAGTGGTCATACCCAGGTGCTGGTCCTGTATTAGTGGTCATACCCAGGTGCTGGTCCTGTATTAGTGGTCATACCCAGGTGCTGGTCCTGTATTAGTGGTCATACCCAGGTGCTGGTCCTGTATTAGTGGTCATACCCAGGTCCTGGTCCTGTATTAGTGGTCATACCCAGGTGCTGGTCCTGTATTAGTGGTCATACCCAGGTCCTGGTCCTTTATTAGTGGTCATACCCAGATGTTGGTTCTGTATTAGTGGTCATACTCAGGTGCTAGTTCTTTATTACAGATCCATGATGTGCCTTATATCCCGGGCACCCAGCTTTCCCACACCCCTGAGCGGCTCTGTAGGTCTCAATCCTCCTCATTGCAGCGTACTCAGACTGCCTCTGGAAAGCTGGGTGGCAGCCCTATTGGTGATGGCCCAGCTTTCCCAGGAACTCTTCTCTCTAGAAGACAATGGGCGTTGTTAGTGTTATTATTCCATGTGACGAGAATTAGATTGCAAGCTCTTTTCTTCCAGTCTGCAGTGTGTCTGCCAGTGTGCGGCAGTGAAGAGGTTAACCCCCGAGCGCTGATCCCACTCACAGGCAGTGACATGTGTTTGTCACTGTCACCACAGATGACATTTAGAACGCAGCCGTGGGCTTTGATAACTCCTGCGTGGATCCGAGGGCCGTCTGTTCAGTGCAGTAAACACGCCGCCTGTCAGCGGAGCGGCCGCATCCCCTCACAAAACCGCGTCCCTACGACAACACTGCCTGGCCCTGACAACTGCCAGCGCCGTGTTAAAGGGGTTGTCCGGTCAGTAAAACCTAATGTCAGAAAAGGCGATGCAGTTTTCTTGTATAAGGTATCAGTTTGTCACCGCTTTCAAGACCTCTGCTTGCTGTATGTGAATGGATGCATTTTCCCTGCACATGTTAGCACTTCCGGTGATCACAGCCCAAGTTGGATACATCGTAATAATGCGTGAGAAGTATTTGTTCTATACGTGTCAACCTCTAGATTTAAATGGTGATGCTTCTATTCACTGACAGCAAGCAGGGATCCTGTAACCTTTCATTGTGTCAGGATTAAAGAAGACCAAGATTTATTTTAGAAAAAGTTCTTCAATTCCTAATATTCTTTGAGTATTAGTCCCTCGCCATTTTCAAGATCTCTGCTTGCTGTCAGTGAATGGATGCATTCTGGCTTCAATTCAGAGACTGAAAACCCCTCAGGATAAGATGTGAATGGGTTACGAGCCTCTAAATGGAAATTCAAATCACTTTCATTCACTGACAACAAGCAGGAGCTTTAAAAAAAATACGTTTCTGAACTTTTCAGTCTGTAGGACAGGACTGGGGGCCCCGGGCCCCGTGGATGTCACTGCAGCCGTATTCTGTGTAGCAAGCAGTGCCGGTCACGTCATTAACCCTTCTTTCCCCTCTTGTCTTACGCAGTGGTTGAATCAGAGTCACAACGCAGGCGTCAACTATGCAAATCGCAACGCGAGCAAGGTGAGACGACCCCCGGGGGTGTGACTGTGTGCGGGGGCGGGGCCTCGGCGCTGCTCATGTAATTGCATCCCGCCTCCAGATCGATGGACGCCTCCACCTCTCCCTCATCTGCTCTGTCTCACTCTGTTCTCACGTTTTCCATCCTTTTTGTTTTCTGACCATCGCTGGGAGGGGTAAGTAGCTCCAACCTACAGTCCTCCTCCCCCTCCGCCGCTCTGAGGTTTAGGGGACGACCTGCAACGTTCCCATGTACTTCAGGTTTCCATTTCTCCTCCTTTTCAAGATCTCTGCTTGCTGTGAGTGAATGGGAACGTCCTTGCATACCATATATGTATGGGGGAGAGGTCTGTGCTGCTGCTGAGATATTTGGCTCACAGACCATTGCCTAGTCCTGCTAAAGAGATTTACCTTTTAGAGATTTCCATTCACTGACAGCAAGTGAACATTTTGAAAAGGCTTTTCCTTGAGTAGAATATTGATGGCCTGACTCCCGGCACCCGGCTGCTTGGATAGGCCGTGGTGCTGCGGTGAGTGCAGCGGCCTCCTCCTAAGCCAGTGATGTCACGTTCATCAGTCACATGACCTAAATTACTGCTCAGCCCCATTGAAGCGAATGGAACTGAGCTGCAATACCAAGCACTGCCACTATAGAATGGATGGCGCTGTGAAGAGGGTGCAGTACTCATACAGCTGATCGGCAGAGGTGCCGGGAGTCGGACCGCCACCCATTAGATGTTGATGACCTCTCCTGAGGATAACCCCCTTTAATTGTGTTCAAAACACAATATATTAGGAAGTCGTTGGACGATGATTAAAGGGAGTGGTCCAAGATTGGAGAAGCATGGCTGCTGTCTTCTAAAAAGAGAGCCTCCCCTGTCCATGGGTTGTGTCGCCCCCTTTGAAGTGAATGTAGTGAATGTAGATGAGCTGCAATACCACTCCCATCCCAACTTTTCTGTATTCATTATTTGTAGCTGGAACATCCCTTTAAGAAGGTATTCTAAGATTATGCAGGATTGCTGACTGTCTCCCTCTGCTTTCCAGCCTTCTCCCACATCCAAGTTCATTCTGGGATACACTGGAGCTGTCGTCAGTGCGGTCTCTATTGCAGTGAGTACCATTGTAATCTGTATGTCTACACTGTGCTCTCCATCTGTGGATCGGGCCCTAGCTCTTCTGCCAGGGGCCAATCGGTGTCGGCCTTCTGTGCTGCTGTGACGTCTGGTGTCAGAGCATACATATTATTATAAAGGAAGCATCCGGTCATTACCGTCCCATAATGCATCAGTCCTGACATTCATCTACAGCGCCACCACAGGTGAAGTGAAGTATTACACAGTTCTTATTGACTCTCTTTGTCAGGGTGTCCCAGTATTTTCAGGACTGGAGCTCTCCTGGGAAAAGATTCTCAGGGAGCCACTATCATTTTTAAAATTTTTTTTTAAAGAACCGGACCTCAGATAATAAAGTAATAAATTCCCTCAATTGGAATCCAGACCAGACCCCAAGATTAAGTCATATTCCAGACCTAGTTCGGATCCCTGAATGAGATCCCAGATCCGGCCCCTAAATCAGAACCCAGATCAGACCCCAGACCAGGCCCATGAATCAGACCCCAGACCAGGCCCATGAATCAGACCCCAGACCAGGCTTATGAATCAGATTCCTGACCGCCGAATTATATCCCAGATAAGATTCCTGAATCAGACCTCTAAATCTGATCTCAGATCTTGGATCCAATCCCTAAATCAGACCCATGACCGAACCCATGAATAAGTTTCCAGAACAGGACCTTGAGTTATATCCCAGATTGGATCCCCGAATCAGACCTCAGACCAGACCTCTGAATCACATTCCGGACTGCTAAATTATATCCCAGATCGGCTGTCTGAATTTGATCCTGATCTGACTCTGAAACCAGACCCATGAATCAGATCCCAGATAAGACCCCTAAATTAGACCCCCAACTAAACACCTAGATCCAAGATCAGACCCCAGAGCAGACCCTTTAATCACACTCCTGAATCAGATTCCAGACCACTGTATTATATACCAGATCGGGTACCTAAATCAAATCCCGATCCGACCCTGAAACCACACTCATGATTCAGACCCATGAATCAAATCCCAGACCAGACCCATGAATCAAATCCCAGACCAGACCCATGAATCAAATCCCAGACCAGACTCATGATTCAGATCCCACACCGGACCAATGAATCAGATCCCACACCGGGCCAATGAATCAGATCCCACACCGGGCCAATGAATCAGATCCCACACCGGGCCAATGAATCATATCCCACACCGGGCCAATGAATCAGATCCCACACCGGGCCAATGAATCATATCCCACACCGGGCCAATGAATCAGATCCCACACCGGGCCAATGAATCATATCCCACACCGGGCCAATGAATCAGATCCCACACCGGACCAATGAATCATATCCCACACCGGGCCAATGAATCAGATCCCACACCGGGCCAATGAATCAGATCCCACACCGGGCCAATGAATCAGATCCCACACCGGGCCAATGAATCAGATCCCACACCGGGCCAATGAATCAGATCCCACACTGGACCAATGAATCATATCCCACACCGGGCCAATGAATCAGATCCCACACTGGGCCAATGAATCATATCCCACACCGGGCTATGAATCAGATCCCACCGGCAATGAATCAGATCCCACACCGGGCCAATGAATCAGATCCCACACCGGGCCAATGAATCAGATCCCACACCGGGCCAATGAATCAGATCCCACACCGGGCCAATGAATCAGATCCCACACCGGGCCAATGAATCAGATCCCACACCGGGCCAATGAATCAGATCCCCGCAACACCCCCGGGCCAATGAATCAGATCCCACACCGGGCCAATGAATCAGATCCCACACCGGGCCAATGAATCAGATCCCACACTGGACCAATGAATCATATCCCACACCGGGCCAATGAATCAGATCCCACACCGGGCCAATGAATCATATCCCACACCGGGCTAATGAATCAGATCCCACACCGGGCCAATGAATCAGATCCCACACCGGGCCAATGAATCAGATCCCACACCGGGCCAATGAATCAGATCCCACACCGGGCCAATGAATCAGATCCCACACCGGGCCAATGAATCAGATCCCACACCGGGCCAATGAATCAGATCCCACACCGGGCCAATGAATCAGATCCCACACGGCCCCGGCCAATGAATCAGATCCCACACCGGGCCAATGAATCAGATCCCACACCGGGCCAATGAATCAGATCCCACACCGGGCCAATGAATCAGATCCCACACTGGACCAATGAATCAGATCCCACACCGGACCAATGAATCAGATCCCACACTGGGCCCATGAACCAGATCCCACTCCAAGCCCATGAACCAGATCAGACCCCAGGCCAGGCCCATGAATCAGACCCAGGCCAGGCCCATGAATCAGACCCCAGGCCAGGCCCATGAATCAGACCCCAGGCCAGGCCCATGAATCAGACCCCAGGCCAGGCCCATGAATCAGACCCCAGGCCAGGCCTATGAATCAGATTTCAGGCCAGGCCCATGAATCAGACCCCAGGCCAGGCCCATGAATCAGACCCCAGGCCAGGCCCATAAATCAGACCCCAGGCCAGGCCCATGAATCAGATTTCAGGCCAGGCCCATGAATCAGACCCCAGGCCAGGCCCGGCCCATGAATCAGACCCCAGGCCAGGCCCGGCCCATGAATCAGACCCCAGGCCAGGCCCAGCCCATGAATCAGACCCCAGGCCAGGCCCGGCCCATGAATCAGACCCCAGGCCAGGCCCGGCCCATGAATCAGACCCCAGGCCAGGCCCATGAATCAGACCCCAGACCAGGACCCTGTATTAAGATCAGACAAAAAGCACCTTCATGGCTCCCCTCACTATCACCGTGTCTTCTCCTCAGGGTCCTGACGGGTAGATCACTGCACACACACTGTGTTGGGTCGGGATCCCACATAACTATACCCTTTAGCATTGGGCCCCCCACTCTTTGCAGCTTATATACGAGGCCCCCCTCTATGAAGTGAAAATTCCCTGGTAGTGTATTTGACACCTGACCCCCCAACCCTCCCATTTTTAGATGTGTAGCATCAGGAGCGGAGGGTAAAGCCGTTTTCTTGTCATTTGGATTGGGGGGAGTGGCAGAGCGCTGTTAATGGCGGATGCGGAGAGTAGGGTTTATTGTAGAAATAATGCGTTCATGTCAGAATATACCGCGAGGAGAACATAAACATTGGCTCGTTAGGCGGAGAATCAATATGGTCGTTGGCCGTTCTCCAGCATCTCGGCAAATTAACAAATAATTATTACTAATTGGAAAGTTCCCTCTAATTGGACGCGTACTCCTTCATCTACCGTCTACGGACGCATTGCTCGCCTTCAGACCGCCGCCAACAACGCTGCAGGGTCTCCTCTCACCGAGGGTAAAAGCATCTTCCACAGTCCAGTGTGACACCCGTTTTCTAATCTTGAATGCCCTGGTTTATGAATACAATGGTAGGAACTACAGTGCGTACTGACACAGTCAGAACACTGGGGGGTGTAATTCTTGTACTAGAAGCTCAAACTAGAAGAGGAATGCCAGTGGTTCGGATCGATTGTGGCAATCAGTAATAACGTATGAACAAGTGGGAGGAGCATCCTATAGTAACACACAACAAGCTCCACCCAGGTATATAGCAATCAGTAATAACGTATGAACAAGTGGGAGGAGCATCCTATAGTAACACACAACAAGCTCCACCCAGGTATATAGCAATCAGTAATAACGTATGAACAAGTGGGAGGAGCATCCTATAGTAACACATAACAAGCTCCACCCAGGTATATAGCAATCAGTAATAGTGTATGGACAAGTGGGAGGAGCCTCCTATAGTAACACACAACAAGCTTCACCCAGATATATAGCAATCAGTATTAACGTATAAACAAGTGGGAGGAGCATCCTATAGTAACACACAACAAGCTCCACCCAGATATATAGCAATCAGTATTAACGTATAAACAAGTGGGAGGAGCATCCTATAGTAACACACAACAAGCTCCACCCAGGTATATAGCAATCAGTAATAGTGTATGGACAAGTGGGAGGAGCATCCTATAGTAACACACAACAAGCTCCACACAGGTATGTAGCAATCAGTAATAGTGTATGGACAAGTGGGAGGAGCATCCTATAGTAACACACAACAAGCTCCACCCAGGTATGTAGCAATCAGTAATAACGTATTAACAAGTGGGAGGAGCATCCTATAGTAACACATAACAAGCTCCACCCAGGTATGTAGCAGTCAGTAATAGTGTATGGACAAGTGGGAGGAGCATCCTATAGTAACACACAACAAGCTCCACCCAGGTATGTAGCAATCAGTAATAGTGTATGGACAAGTGGGAGGAGCATCCTATAGTAACACATAACAAGCTCCGCCCAGGTATGTAGCAATCAGTAATAGTGTATGGACAAGTGGGAGGAGCATCCTATAGTAACACACAACAAGCTCCACCCAGGTATGTAGCAATCAGTAATAACGTATTAACAAGTGGGAGGAGCATCCTATAGTAACACACAACAAGCTCCACCCAGGTATGTAGCAATCAGTAATAACGTATGAACAAGTGGGAGGAGCATCCTATAGTAACACACAACAAGCTCCACCCAGGTATGTAGCAGTCAGTAATAGTGTATGGACAAGTGGGAGGAGCATCCTATAGTAACACACAACAAGCTCCGCCCAGGTATGTAGCAATCAGTAATAACGTATGAACAAGTGGGAGGAGCATCCTATAGTAACACACAACAAGCTCCACCCAGGTATGTAGCAGTCAGTAATAGTGTATGGACAAGTGGGAGGAGCATCCTATAGTAACACACAACAAGCTCCGCCCAGGTATGTAGCAATCAGTAATATTGTATGGACAAGTGGGAGTAGCATCCTATAGTAGCATACTGCAAGCTCCGCCCAAGTATATGGCAGTCAGAAATAATTTATGGACAAGTGGGAGGAGTAACCTATAGTAAAGCACTGCAAGCTCCGCCCAGGTACAGCGGCCACATAACAGACCACATCTATACTGAAGGTATAGTTACTTCAGGGTTTTAATCATTCTGTCGCATGTGCTAGAACAGAGCGGCCAGTCTGAACAAGCAGAGCTTCAGTGTAAAGCATGGGGGAAGTGCCGAACAGCAGCCTCTGATAAGACATAGGTTAATATATGTTGGAGCTAAGCTGGAGCACAGCTTAAACACATCTGACTCCGAAGAATATAAATTGTCCTCTAGTCTGTGGACGATCCCTGCTTGTTAGATTAATCACCTGACCATAAGCCGATCACCAGCGATCAGCTGCCATGTAAGAGGAAACCTGGCAGTAAGAGTTCAGTTTCCCTACAGTGCCACCACAGGGGGAATGGGGTATTACACAATGGATTGTGTGTGTTATACAGGACAGGTCCTCCAGAGCAGGAGACGCTCTCCCCACCAGCCAGGAGGTGAGGACCCCCCTCCAATAACCCAGAATTCCCTAGTTTGGTTCATGAAATTGGGTTTTGTAATATGGACAATCCCTTTAAGAGATTTTCTGCGTTTATACAGTAGCGTTCAGTTATTGTATGTTTTGTGTTTGAATTCCTCACCATCTCCAAGACCTCTGCTTGCTGTCAGTTTTCTTGATTCCCTGTGTACCACAGCTTGGAGGGGTTGGCAGCTGAATATGATCTCATCCAGGGCGGACATGAGCGGCAGAATCGCGCAGCGTCACACACTCTCACCTCCGATAAGTGGCGGAGCAGCAGCGACCAGACGGAGACAGATCCTGGTCGCAGGCGGAGGACACAGTCAGGAGGTTTGGCAGGCGTCTAGGCCGAGGTCAGTGTGTCTCAGCTGCATCCAGAAATATCCAACATGTATGAGTAGAGCTGCCGAGGAAGAAAGCGAGCCACACACTGACACACAACACGCTGATTCCATCTTCCATTGTGATGTATGGTACTCCAGTCACTCCCAGAGCTGCATTCAGCTATCTGCTTTCTATACCCTGATCACTTCCAGAGCTGCATTCAGCTATCTGCTTTCTATACCCTGATCACTTCCAGAGCTGCATTCAGCTATCTGCTTTCTATACCCTGATCACTTCCAGAGCTGCATTCAGCTATCTGCTTTCTATACACCGATCACTTCCAGAGCTGCATTCAGCTATCTGCTTTCTTTACACCGATCACTTCCAGAGCTGCATTCAGCTATCTGCTTTCTATACACCGATCACTTCCAGAGCTGCATTCAGCTATCTGCTTTCTATACTCCGATCACTTCCAGATCTGCATTCAGCTATCTGCTTTCTATACTCCGATCACTTCCAGAGCTGCATTCAGCTATCTGCTTTCTATACACCGATCACTTCCAGAGCTGCATTCAGCTATCTGCTTTCTGTCCCCTGATCACTTCCAGAGCTGCATTCAGCTATCTGCTTTCTATACACCGATCACTTCCAGAGCTGCATTCAGCTATCTGCTTTCTATACTCCGGTCACTTCCAGAGCTGCATTCAGCTATCTGCTTTCTGTCCCCTGATCACTTCCAGAGCTGCATTCAGCTATCTGCTTTCTATACACCGATCACTTCCAGAGCTGCATTCAGCTATCTGCTTTCTATACTCCGATCACTTCCAGAGCTGCATTCAGCTATCTGCTTTCTGTCCCCTGATCACTTCCAGAGCTGCATTCAGCTATCTGCTTTCTATACACCGATCACTTCCAGAGCTGCATTCAGCTATCTGCTTTCTATACTCCGATCACTTCCAGAGCTGCATTCAGCTAGCTGCTTTCTATACTCCGATCACTTCCAGAGCTGCATTCAGCTATCTGCTTTCTATACTCCGATCACTTCCAGAGCTGCATTCAGCTATCTGCTTTCTATACTCCGATCACTTCCAGAGCTGAATTCAGTTCTCTGCTGGGTTCATGTAAGGCTACTTTCACACTAGCGTTATGGGATTCCGGTATTGAGTTCCGTCATAGGGGCTCAATACCGGAATAAAACGCTTCCGTTTTGTCCCCATTCATTGTCAATGGGGACAAAACTGAACTGAAGACAACGGAATGCTCCTGAAAGCATTCCGTTCAGTCTTCAGACCGGAGAGCAAACCGCAACATGTTGCGGTTTGCTCTCCGTACTAGTTATCCGCACCTAAACGGATCCGGAATGACCCCCAATGCAAGTCAATGGGGACGGATCCGTTTGGTGTGGACACACTTGTAAACGGATCCGTCCTCCATTGACTTTCAATAGAGGTTATTCCGGATCCGTTTAAACGCTAATACAACCGGATCCGGAATTACGGATCCACAAGGTTGTATTACTCAGTACGGATCCGGCGGGTGAAGGGACCCGCCGGATCCGTACTAACGCTAGTGTGGAAGTAGCCTTAGAGATCACCCTCTTTTATACTCGTTTCACATCCAGAGCTGCATTCAGCTATCTGCTGGATTCTTGTTAGAGCTCGCTCTCTTTTATGTACTGATCACTCCCAGAGCTGCATTCAACTATCTGCTGGATTCTTGTTGGTGCTCAGTTTCTGTTATACTCTGTTCACTTCCAGAGCTGCATTCAAATCTCAGCTGAATTATTAGAGAACAAGCTTTGTTATACCCTGTTTACCTTCAGAGCTGTATTCATCTATCTGCAGGATACTTGTTAGAACTCAGACTGTCATACTGTATTCCCTTCCAGAGCTGCATTCAAATCTCCACAGTGCACTCTGCATTCTGGAAGAAGTGTTTTGTATTGTATTCCCTCTACACTGTACAATGGCTGGTATAACCCGAATAGCAGTCACAGAGTCAGCAGGATGAGCTGAGCTCAGGACTTAAAGGGGTTGTCTATAGCACCACGCCAGCTCATGAGCTGCAGTAGCCTGTCAGGGCGTGATGAGAGTTGTAGTTATGCATTGTACTTATACATTATGTAATGTCCACTCTGCGTAGTAGAAGGAGCCCTTCCTGAACTGTATACGTCCTAAATGACGGAAGATTTCAGGCAAAATGCCTCATTGGGCTCCTCAGGGGCGGAGCATGGCACCTGGATTAAGTGAATACCAATAAGGAAATCTTTCATGCTCCGCCTCTTCATACAGCATACCAGATGTGACCACAGTCTACCTTTTACGGACCTATTTCCGGTTATGATCAGACTCACAAAACATACAATTTCATATGTCTTGACACCTGCTGATTACGTTGTCACGGCCCCGCCCCTGCAGACCAGCAGTAACATCATTCATCACTCATGTAGGACTTAATTAAAGCTGCGGACTAAGACGCCTTAAAGGGGTTGTAGGGAAACATTGCTGCTCGGTCAGTGAACAGCGCCCCACTTGTCTGGTGTTTCGGGGCGGTACTGCAGCTCCATTCTAATATGGGCATCATGTTTATATTAGTTATTCCGCTTCCCTGGTATTTGGCACTGATCCCCCCCCCCCCTTCCCTCCTTCGTCTACATTACATGGGCAGATAATCAAAGCTGGAGGTCAGCAGCGTTGGACACGGATTCCGTGGGAATAGACGTAATGAACGGGCAGAGGTTAACCAGATATAATGAACGGGCAGAGGTTAACTAGATTCTTACCTAATCACTACAAATATTAGCTCTATATGAGCGGGCGCCTGATCGTGTCCTCGCCCCTCTCCACCCCCCGTGTGTTTTCCTGCCACTCAGTGGGCAGCCGTCTTGGAGGGGTCCTGTTTAATTAATACGAGACCCTCCTGGGGCCGTGGCGCTTGTTTTCAGGTCATCTCGCACTAATAGGCTCTCACTGGGAGGGGATTTGCAGCTAATTGACAGCAGCCATCAGTTAATGAAGTCTTTGGCCTTACATGCCGGGGGTGGGGGCATCAGACAAAGACGACAATGACCTGCTACCTCTCCAAACAGCGCCGGGCACGGCAGCACAAAGCGCCAGGGCTCAGGGCGGCCCCATGCCGGGCGTGTGATGAAGACTACGGGCCAAATTAAAGGGGCTGCGGGGGATTACTGGTGTGACCGCGAGACAAAAGAAGGAGCATTGTCTTATCGGGCGGCAGGAGCTGGAGATTATTAGTACGTGGAGCCGGTCCGTGGGGTGCCGGCTTGTTAGGTGGAACGCTCTGGAAAGTATTCACGCCCCCATCGTGAGCGAACTTACAGGCTAATTTACTAAAAGTCTGCCGTAGACACCGTATTTACCCCTCATCAGGCCGGCGCTCATGGCTGCACTCACTTCCAGACTCTTATCCTGTGAACATGTCGCAGAGCTGAGTTTGTTGGTGTCGGGATGACCTGAGGGTTAGGGATAGGTTTTCCCATCTGATAAATGTGGGTCCTGCTTCCAGAATGGGGGTCCTCCGACATCCGCAGGCGCTGGAGAGTTGGCTGTCTCCATTCACTTGTTTGGGGGTTGGGAAAACAACCGCAATATGGCATCCGACGGATCGCTTCGTAGGTTTTTAGGATGAATTCATAACGAATCCAGCTCTGTTTACCGCCGTAAGAAGTCGTAGGAAGCGGTATTATGGGGTAGTAGTAATGATAGAGGGGGAGCATCATGTGGTATTAGGAGGTGTTAGTAATGGTAGTATGGGGTATTGTAATGTGGCAGTAATAGTAGTGGGGTATTATGAGAGGTAGTAGTGTTGTATTATAATATGGTATTAATAGGGGTTAGTACGGTATTATGAGGTGATAGTGGTAGTGCTGTATTATGATGTGGTATTAATAGTGGTTAGTGCGGTATTATGAGGTGGTAATAATAGGGTGAAGTATTGTGATGTGGTAGTAATAATAATAGTAGTGCAGTTTTATGATATGGTAGTAGTGGAATATTATGAGGTGATAGTAATAATGGTAGTAAGGTATTATGAGATGGTAGTAATACGGTATTATGAAGTAGTAGTGCAGTATTATAAACTGATGGTACTAGTGGTAATGCAGTGTTATGTTGAGGTAGTAATAGTGGTAATGTAGTATTATGAGGAGCTAGTAGTAATAATAGTAGTGTGGTATTAAGAGGTAGTGGTGCAGTATTATGAGAGGTAGTAATAGTAATATGGTATGAGTTAGTGGTGCAGTATTATGAAGTTGTAGTAATAGTGGTCATGCGGCGATTATGAGGTAGTATGTAGTGTGATATGAGGTGGGAAGAGTAATAGCATTGCAGCATTATGAATGGTAGTAATAGTAGTAATAATGCAGTATTAGTAATAGTGGTAATGCAGTATTATTAGGTAGTAATAGTGTTAGTGCAATATTAGGAGGTAGTAGTAATAGCAGTGTGATATAAGTGGTAGTAATAGTGGTAGTGTAGTATTATGAGGTAGTAGTAATAGTGGTAGTGTAGTATTATGAGGTAGTAATAATAGTGGTAGTGCAGTATTATGAGGTAGTAATAATAGTGGTAGTGCAGTATTATAAGGTGGTAGTGCAGTATTGTAAGGAAGTAGTAATAGCAGTGTGATATAAGTGGTAGTAATAGTGGTAGTGCAGTATTATGAGGTAGTAGTAATAGTGGTAGTGCAGTATTATTATGAGGTAATAGTGGTAGTGCAGTATTATTATGAGGTAGTAGTAATAGTGGTAGTGCAATATTATGAGGTAGTAGTAATATCAGTGTGATATAAGTGGTAGTAATAGTGGTAGTGTAGTATTATGAGGTAGTAATAATAGTGGTAGTGCAGTATTATGAGGTAGTAGTAATAGTGGTAGTGTAGTATTATGAGGTAGTAGTAATAGTGGTAGTGTAGTATTATGAGGTAGTAATAATAGTGGTAGTGCAGTATTATGAGGTAGTAATAATAGTGGTAGTGCAGTATTATGAGGTAGTAATAATAGTGTTAGTGCAATATTAGGAGGTAGTAGTAATAGCAGTGTGATATAAGTGGTAGTAATAGTGGTAGTGCAGTATTATGAGGTAGTAGTAATAGTGGTAGTGCAGTATTATGAGGTAGTAGTAATAGTGGTAGTGCAGTATTATTATGAGGTAGTAGTAATAGTGGTAGTGCAGTATTATGAGGTAGTAATAATAGTGGTAGTGCAGTATTATGAGGTGGTAGTGCAGTATTGTAAGGAAGTAGTAATAGCAGTGTGATAGAAGTGGTAGTAATAGTGGTAGTGCAGTATTATGAGGTAGTAGTAATAGTGGTAGTGCAGTATTATTATGAGGTAGTAGTAATAGTGGTAGTGCAATATTATGAGGTAGTAGTAATATCAGTGTGATATAAGTGGTAGTAATAGTGGTAGTGTAGTATTATGAGGTAGTAATAATAGTGGTAGTGCAGTATTATGAGGTAGTAGTAATAGTGGTAGTGCAGTATTGTAAGGTCGTAGTAATAGTGTTAGTGCAGTAATATCTTGTGGTTATAGTGCGGTATTACGAGGTCCCAGTCCCTGTGTCAGTCAGTCACCATCTACAGGATCACGTGATGCAGTGGATGCTCCCCGATGCTCTGGTGCAGCAGATGGCGGAGTAGTGGAATCTGATGATATATGAGAGTATTATATGGTTACTCACCTGCCCGTGTCCGTCAGGTCTGGGTCGGCTGTATAATGGCGGTAGTGTTTATTTTTCATTTCTCCCGGAGCCGGTAATCCTATAATAAGGACGATATGGTACGGACGCGGCTTCTGTTAATCCTCGCTGTTTTAGGGACAATTAGTGCGGTAATGTGATCTGATGGTCGCCCGCTCCCGGCTGCCAGTCATCCGCCTAATGTGATAGTTCAGAGGAGCACGCGGGAGCGGGGGGGGGGCGGCACCTAATTGGGGCTCATCGTCCAGTCTGATCCTTTAAGCCTCCTGCACTCACTTTACACCGCCACTTCTTTAATGTCTTTTTCTGAAGATATATTATGGGAAAACTGAGCAATATGGCTGCCGGAGACCGACAATGCCGCCATCGTGTGACCAGATGTGAACACGTTACCGTGTGTCGCCGGTATTATCCATGAGCTAGTCCACAGAACGCTCAGGTGTTTTCCGGAGCTTCCCTTTAAACTAGGTAATATACGGTGTCACTGGGATCGGTTCTATAGGGAGCCACAGTATGGCGGTATAGTGTATCTATGAATGTACACGGTGTGTTTAAACCACAGTATGGCGGTATAGTGTATCTATGAATGTACACGGTGTGTTTAAACCACAGTATGGCGGTATTGTGTATCTATGAATGTACACGGTGTGTTTAAACCACAGTATGGCGGTATAGTGTATCTATGAATGTACACGGTGTGTTTAAACCACAGTATGGCGGTATAGTGTATCTATGAATGTACACGGTGTGTTTAAACCACAGTATGGCGGTATAGTGTATCTATGAATGTACACGATGTGTTTAAACCACAGTATGGCGGTATAGTGTATCTATTAATGTACACGGTGTGTTTAAACCACAGTATGGCGGTATAGTGTATCTATGAATGTACACGGTGTGTTTAAACCACAGTATGGCGGTATAGTGTATCTATGAATGTACACGGTGTGTTTAAACCGCAGTATGGCGGTATAGTGTATCTATGAATGTACACGGTGTGTTTAAACAACAGTATGGCGGTATAGTGTATCTATGAATGTACACGGTGTGTTTAAACCACAGTATGGCGGTATAGTGTATCTATGAATGTACACGGTGTGTTAAAACCACAGTATGGCGGTATAGTGTATCTATGAATGTACACGGTGTGTTTAAACTACAGTTTGGCGGTATATTATATCCATGAATGTACACGGTGTGTTTAAACCACAGTATAGCGGTATAGTGTATCTATGAATGTACACGGTGTGTTTAAACTAGAGTATGGCGGTATAGTGTATCTATGAATGTACACGGTGTGTTTAAACCACAGTATGGCGGTATAGTGTATCTATGAATGTACACGGTGTGTTTAAACCACAGTATGGCGGTATAGTGTATCTATGAATGTACACGATGTGTTTAAACAACAGTATGGCGGTATAGTGTATCTATGAATGTACACGATGTGTTTAAACCACAGTATGGCGGTATAGTGTATCTATGAATGTACACGATGTGTTTAAACAACAGTATGGCGGTATAGTGTATCTATGAATGTACACGGTGTGTTTAAACTACAGTATGGCGGTATAGTGTATCTATGACTGTACACGGTGTGTTTAAACCACAGTATGGCGGTATAGTGTATCTATGAATGTACACAGTGTGTTTAAACTACAGTATGGCGGTATAGTGTATCTATGAATGTACACGGTGTGTTTAAACCACAGTATGGCGGTATATTATATCTATGAATGTACACGGTGTGTTTAAACCACAGTATGGCGGTATAGTGTATCTATGAATGTACACGGTGTGTTTAAACCAAAGTCTACCCAACCAGACCTCCAGAAACTGGTCCCTCTGACACTGACAACCCAGCTGCAAAAGTTCATGCGCCCCACTGTACCTGATTCCTGAAATTCGGATAGCCAATGAGCTTCACTGCTGGACTTGTGCACAGCTGCAGTGTAAAGAATGGGCGATGAATGGTGCTCCAGCCTGCAGTAGGGGAGTGGGATCTCAGACATATTCCCAAAAGACAGTAAGTAAGAGATGACTGGATAGTCCTATGGCAGCAGAGCCGTGAGGGAGCAGTAGCCTGCGCCTCTGATGAGACAGAGCAAGATGCTCAGACCACCATAGACTCCAGTAGACAGGGCAGCTAAGCTGGAGTCACTGGTCATACTGGTGCTGTAATGAAGCAGAGCTGCAGTGTGGTGCATGAGTGACAGACAGGGCTTAGGTCTGAGCTTCTAGTAGATCAGGAAGTGGTGTTCAGACCACCATAGACTCCTACAGACAGTGCAGCTAAGCTGGAGGTCTGAGCTTCTGGTCTGAGCTTCTGGTAGATCAGGTAGTGGATGTCAGACCACCATAGACTCCTACAGACAGTGCAGCTAAGCTGGAGGTCTGAGCTTCTGGTAGATCAGGTAGTGGATATCAGACCACCATAGACTCCAACAGACTGCAGCTAAGCTGGAGGTCTGAGCTTCTGGTAGATCAGGTAGTGGATGTCAGACCACCATAGACTCCAACAGACAGTGCAGCTAAGCTGGAGGTCTGAGCTTCTGGTCTGAGCTTCTGGTAGATCAGGTAGTGGATGTCGGACCACCATAGACTCCTACAGACTGCAGCTAAGCTGGAGGTCTGAGCTTCTGGTCTGAGCTTCTGGTAGATCAGGTAGTGGATGTCAGACCACCATAGACTCCAACAGACAGTGCAGCTAAGCTGGAGGTCTGAGCTTCTGGCCTGAGCTTCTGGTAGATCAGGTAGTGGATGTCAGACCACCATAGACTCCAACAGACAGTGCAGCTAAGCTGGAGGTCTGAGCTTCTGGTAGATCAGGTAGTGGATGTCGGACCACCATAGACTCCTACAGACAGTGCAACTAAGCTGGAGGTCTGAGCTTCTGGTCTGAGCTTCTGGTAGATCAGGAAGTGGATGTCAGACCACCATAGACTCCTACAGACAGTGCAGCTAAGCTGGAGGTCTGAGCTTCTGGTAGATCAGGTAGTGGATGTCAGACCACTATAGACTCCTACAGACAGTGCAGCTAAGCTGGAGGTCTGAGCTTCTGGTAGATCAGGTAGTGGATGTCAGACCACCATAGACTCCTACAGACAGTGCAGCTAAGCTTCTGGTCTGAGCTTCTGGTAGATCAGGTAGTGGATGTCAGACCACTATAGACTCCTACAGACAGTGCATCTAAGCTGGAGGTCTGAGCTTCTGGTAGATCAGGTAGTGGATGTCAGACCACCATAGACTCCTACAGACAGTGCAGCTAAGCTGGAGGTCTGAGCTTCTGGTAGATCAGGTAGTGGATGTCAGACCACCATAGACTCCTACAGACAGTGCAGCTAAGCTGGAGGTCTGAGCTTCTAGTAGATCAGGTAGTGGATGTCAGACCACCATAGACTCCTACAGACAGTGCAGCTAACCTGGAGTCACTGGTCATACTGGTGCTCTGATAAAGCAGAGCTGCAGTGTAATGCATGAAGGACAGACAGAGCTGAGGTCTGAGCGTCTGGTAGGTCAGGAAGTGGATGTCAGACCACCATAGACTTCAGTAGACAGTGCAGCTAAGCTGGAGTCACTGACCATAGCTGTGCCCTCATGGAGCAGTTAGGTAGCCTTGTGTGTAACGTGAAGGCCACACTGGGACATCTCTCTTCATCTTCCACATGGAAGTACCAAACTAGTTAACATCTTCCCAGTCCTAATTATATCCCTCCTCTTCAGCCGTCCTCCCTCCACCGGCCTGTCTTCACTTCTTAATAGCATGACAAAGCCTGGGGAGACGTGGCACAGATATCGGTGCGGAAGCGATTAATTAAGAGGCGCCACGTTGGATGTGACATGTTTGATTGACGGCTGAAAACAACACTCGGGAAGAGCCTTACTTACACTAATAATTGTAACTGTACCGTGCGTTCAGAAAGTCTTCAGACCCTCGCAGTTCTTCACATTCTGTTGTGTTCCTCCTTGTGCTAAAATAACAAGAAACCCAGTTTCCCCATCGTTCTGCCCTCATAATGAGACGTGAGAACCAAATGGTCGAAATCTTCAGAAATTTATTGAATATGAAAAACGACACCTACTACCTAACATTGACATAAGTATTCACACCCTTTCTCAGGACTTAGTTGAGGCCCCTTTGGCAGTGATTACAGCCTTCTTGGTGATGATGCCACAAGGTTTACACCTGGATTTGGGGATTTTCTGCCATTCTTCTCTGCAGATCCTCTCGCGCTCTGTCAGGTTGGATGGGGACCATTGGTGGACAGTCATCTGCAGGTCTCCCCAGAGATGGTCCATTGGGTTCAAGTCAGGGCTGTGGCTGGGCCTTCACAGAGTTGTCCCTAAGCCAGTCTTGGCTGTGTGCTTAGGGTCATTGTCTTCTTAGAAGGTGAACCTTCAGCCCAGTCTGAGGTCCAGACCTCTGGATCATATTTTCATTAAAAGGGTTATCCCTTAAAGAAGAACTCCCGCAATAAAATTTATTCTCTGACCTGTTAGGAAGGTACATGATATAATCTGTAGTGAAGCTAATTTTCTCATCAGAGACTGTATCTGTGAGTTATCCCCTTTCTTATAATTGTAGCTGGGTCATGTGACCAACTCCCTGACCTCCAGCTGACCCAGGACAGGAAGCCAGTTACTTCTCTATTCATTCCTATGAGACTCAGAGTGAGGCTCCCATAGGAATACATAGAGAAATAGACTTCCTGTCCACACATAAGATGCTGTGTGAGTTGGTGAGTCTGATTGCTGGTCACATGACACAGATGAGAAGCATCAGGGAGATATAGCTCACAAATTCAGACACTGGTAAGAAAATGACATTCACTACAGATTACATCATGTACATTTCTAGCAGGACATGGAATAAAAATTTTTGCAGGAGTTCTTCTTTAATTAATATTGATGACCTATTCTCAGGATAGGTCATCAATATCCGATCGTTGGGGGTCCAACACCCAGGACCCCAACAGATCAGCTGTTAGAAGAGGACAGATGACGTCCTAGGCCATGTGACATCACCGTACATCGATGTCACGTGGCCTAGTTGCATTAAAGCCACTGTACAACGTTTGGTTCTGTGCTTGGAGAGATGCCGGGAGCCGTCTGTGGTCACCAGACCTCTGGCATCCCCACCAATGTGATAATGATGACCTATCCTGAGGATACGTCATTGTTAACATTTCCCAGATAACCCCTTTAAGAATATCTCTGTTCTTTGCTCCATTCAGCTTTCCCTCCACCCTGACCTATCTCCCCATCCCCCACAGCATGTTGCTGCCACCACCATACTTCACTGTAGGGATGGTATTGGGCAGGGGATGAGCATTGCCTGGTTTCCACCAGACATGAATTGAATTGAGGACTTGGTCTTGGTTTTGGTTTCATCAGAGAATCTTGTTTCTCACAGTCTGAGAGTCCTTTAGGTGTCTTTTCCTGAGGAGAGGCTTCTTTCTGACCACTCTGCCATAAAGCCCAGATTGGTGGAGGCTGCAGTGATGGTCGATCTTCTGGAAGTTTCTCCGGATCTTTGGAGCTTGGCCATAGTCACCACTTGGTTCTTGGTCACCTCTCTACTAACGTCTCCCTGCATGATTACTCAGTTTGGAGGGGCGGCCAGCAATAGGAAAAGTCCCGGTGGCCTCCACACAATCCTGTCTCTGAGCTCTACAGGCAGTTCCTTCCTCCTCATGGCTTGGTTTTTGCTCTGATGCATTGTCAGCTGTGAGATCTTATATAGACAGGTCTTTGTCTTTCCACATCATGTCCAATCCACTGAATTTACCACAAGTGACTCCAGTCAAGGTGTAGAAACATCTCAGAGATGATCCAGAGATATGGGAGGCCCCAGGGTTAAATGTCAAGTGTCACAGCAAAGGGTCTGAATACTTCTGTCCATGAGAAATTTTTGTTTTCCCGTTTTTAATAAATTTGCTAAGCTTTCTAGTCCAATTCATTGTAATGAGGCTGAGCTGCTCAAAGGCCCCACGACAAGCAGAAGAAGAGGCTGCAGTGCTCCCCGGAGCACCACTGCCTTGTCAGCTGATCGGAGTCACACGGGCTGACAGAAGGGGCGTCGTCCCACCGTGAAGCTCCTCACTGCCGCTCTCACTTCTGACCCCCAGCATTCACAAGGTTAAATGGCTGAGATCCAAAAAAAAACCTGACAGCGCTGGCGGTCACCATCGGTGACAACCTATCCCACGTACAGCTGCCCTAAACCAGGGATATCTATACTATAATACTATGATACTATCATTTATACTGTTACAGTCGTGGGGATGTCCGATATGGTGGGGTTATGTAATGTACAGGGTGGGCCTTTTTTATGGATACACCTAAACAAAATGGGAATGGTTGGTGATATTAAAGAAGAACTCCCGAGAAAAATTTTATTCCATGTCCTGCTAGAAATGTACATGATGTAATCTGTAGTGAATGTCATTTTCTTACCAGTGTCTGAATTTTTGACTTCTATCACCCTGTAGTTTCTTATCTGTGTCATGTGACCAGCAATTAGACCCACCAACTCACACATAGACTTATGTGTGGACAGGAAGTCTAATTCTCTATGTATTCCTATAAGACTGAAAGTGAGGCTCCCATAGGAATGAATAGAGCACTTACTGGCTTCCTGTCCTGGGTCAGTTGGAGGTCAGGGAGTTGGTCACATGACCCAGCTACAATAAGAAGAGAGTCACAGAAACAGTCACTGATAAGAAAATGACAATCACTACAGATTACATCATGCACCTTTCTAACAGGCCAGAGAATAAAATGTTTTGCGGGAGTTCTTCTTTAACTTCCTGTTTGTGGCACATTAGTATATGGGAGGGGGGAAACTTTTCAAGATGGGTGGTGACCGTGGCGGCCATTTTGAAGTCGGCCATTTTGTATCCAACTTTAGTTTTTTTTCAATGGGAAGAGGGTCATGTGACATCAAACTTATTGAGAATTTCACAAGAAAAACAATGGTGTGCTTGGTTTTAACGTAACTTTATTCTTTCATGAGTTACTTACAAGTTTCTGACCACTTATAAAATGTGTTCAAAGTGCTGCCCATTGTGTTGGATTGTCAATGCAACCCTCTTCTCCCGCTCTTCACACACAGAAGAAATGCTAGCACAGGCTTCCAGTATCCTTAGTTTCAGGTGCTGCACATCTCGTATCTTCACAGCATAGACAACTGCCTTCAGATGACCCCAAAGATAAAAATCTAAGGGGTCAGATCGGGAGACCTTGGAGGCCATTCACCTGCTACATGATGATGTGTTTCCCTCTTTATGCACTGAAGCTGGCACGTTCCCTGAGTTTTTCCAGCAAGATGGTGACCACCACATTATGGGCGTCAAGTCCGAGCATTCCTAGATGAACAGTTTCCTGGAAAGTGGATTGGTCGTCGTGGGCCAGTTGAATGGCCCCCAAGGTCTCCTGATCTGAACCCTTAGACTTTTATCTTTGGGGTCATCTGAAGGCAATTGTCTATGCTGTGAAGATACGAGATGTGCAGCCCCTGAAACTACGGATACTGGAAGCCTGTGCTAGCATTTCTTCTGTGTGTGAAGAGTGGGAGAAGAGGGTTGCATTGACAATCCAACACAATGGGCAGCACTTTGAACACATTTTATAAGTGGTCAGAAACTTGTAAATAACTCATGAAAGAATAAAGTTACGTTAAAACCAAGCACACCATTGTTTTTCTTGTGAAATTCTCAATAAGTTTGATGTCACATGACCCTCATTCCATTGAAAAAACTAAAGTTGGATTCAAAATGGCCGACTTCAAAATGGCCGCCATGGTCACCACCCATCTTGAAAAGTTTCCCCCCTCCCATATACTAATGTGCCACAAACAGGAAGTTAATATCACCAACCATTCCCATTGTATTTAGGTGTATCCATATATACTATATACAGTATGTGATGTATGCTATATATATATTTATAATAAAAACATTACATTTTTATACTTTTTATGTAATTGTTTTGCCTTTTTTTATTCCATGTGCTCCTCTGTGGTGTGGTAACGCAGCGGCACTGAAGAGGTTACAGCCTCAGTATTTATGTATTTGATAGGCTCCTCTACCTTCTTGCACAACATACGTGCAGGTTATTTGTCGCCGTCTCCTACGTGACAAAGCCCCTGTGGGTTTTTTAATCCCAGCTCCCTCTCCCCGATAATTGTGAGCAGCGCGCGGAGAGAGCGTGTTTGACAGCTTGTGAATCTGCTGTTACTGCCCATAATCACTCTGGGCCGAGGCACCGGGGGGCTCCGGCCTCCGCTGCGGCTAAGTGCTATGTGCTCTGACACCAGCGCAGCTTATTACAGCCAGGCCTTACCCAGAGCAGTAATTGTCCAGGCCTTTATTCCGCCAGGTGACGCCGGTCACATAACACCCTCCATCTCCCCGTGAAAGTGCACTACAGGAAATAAAATGTAATATTACAAAGGTAGGAAAAGCTAAAAATCTAAAAACAAAACTACAAATCAGCTAAAAGTAAAAACATACAAATAATTGGACAGGATTAGTGCAATAAAAAATCCACTGAATGCTGCTCCTTAGTGAAATGTTAGAGCAGCAGTTTGTTCTCCAGAGCTGCACTACTTCTGGGAAGATGAGCCAGCCATTTTGGAGGTCGTGGAGAACTGTCTTTGGACACCTGCACATCTAATATTTTCACACCCACATGACGGCCCACATTACTTTAAAGGGGTTCTCCAGAAATTAAGAAAATTAAAATACTTAAATATTACCCTATTATAAATACCTTTCATTAGTTATAACGGCTTGTTTTGTCTGGGGAGCAATCATTAGGAAAAAGAAAATGGCCGCCGTCCTATTAGTACACACAGAACCTGTCCTAATCACACACAGGACAAGTTACTTCACAACACTGAGGTAAAGAGCTGCCTCATCCTCCTCTCTGCTCTACTTGTCAGGGATTATGATCCTGAATACAGTTTAATATGAGCTTCAGCTGAATCTCTGAAGGAACGGAGTTCATGAGGAGACAGGAAGTACAGAGAGGAGGTGGGGATGTGGCCTGCTGTGTGATTAGGACAGGTTTTGTGTGGACTAATAGGATGGCGGCCATTTTATTTCTCCTAGTGATTGCTCCCCAGACAAAACAAAGCATTGTAATTAATGAAAGGGAATATATTTACAATAAAGTCATATTTGGGTATTTTCATTTTCTTGATTCCCGGAGAACCCCTTTAAGGACTGGCCAAGGGGTTTCGTTCATTGCAGTGGAGGTGACAACCAATACGTGACTTATTTCCAAGCTATCCATAGATGTGCTGACGTGAAGATTTGACCACCAGACGCTGCCACTTAACTTCTGCACCTTCTCTTTGCAGGTCGGCCTTAATTCTCTGGTTCAGAGGGCAAATAAATTTTCTCCTTCGACCAGACTCTTCATCCAGCGATTTGTGCCATTTCCAGCCGTTGGTAAGTCTGACCCGTGAAGCTGGTAGTGTAGTTGGTGAGATGGGAAGTATGAAGAGTAACAAGGGTGCCTTTAGAAGTTATGCCTAGCCAGATTGATTGCACCACCGTTTTCCTGCAGAGGATCCTAAAATTAAGAGGTCGCCTCGTTTGCCCGTGCTGTTGATATGATAATGTCTGTGGGAATATCATTAGAGGGGTGTGTCTGAGGGGCGAGCTTAAAGAGGCTCTGTCAGCATGATCAACCCTATTAAACCATTCATACTGCCGGGTAGGGCTCACCATGATGATTAAAATGATACACTTCTTTTGTCTGTATGTTAAAAAGCTGCAGAGGTATCTATTTTATTCATCTGCATTTGGAGCACCAGGGGATGGGGCTGAATCCTTGGAGCACTGCTTTTGTAACACTCCCTGTACTCTGCACGCTTGAGAGAGCTAGATATTAGTATTCTGAGGGCAGTGCTATATCCTAGAGCTGTGTCCTAGCATATACAGATTATGTACACTACTTACTGTAGCCTTACCATGTTGAACAGAGAGAATTTCTATGTTTAGGAAGCTAATATACAGTACATGTTACTGCTTTATTAACAGGCACAGTATATGATTATAGTGAAACCAGTGATAAGTGTTAGCTTTCTAAGTATAGAAAAAACTTCTACTCTATGTGGTAAGTCTAAAGTTTGTCGGTAAGTTGTCAGCCATGCATGTAGAGATCCTAAGTTCAAGCCCAGGTGAGACTTAGGTATTTTTTCTCTCTCTCTCTTTTAACCCATAATAAAAGCCTATAGTCTTACTATATTGAGAATAGTGTTTTTTATACTTGGAAGCTTCAAAATATTGCTGGTTTATTCACAGGCACCATATATAATTATAAAGAAAACAGCAATATATAATAGCTATCTAAGTATAAAAAACATTGGGAGTCATTTATCAAACTGGTGTAAAGTAGAACTGGTTTAGTTGCCCATAGCAACCAACCAGATTCCCCCTTTTATGTTGGACAGCTCTGTTGGAAAATGAAAGGAGGAATCTGATTGGTTGCTATGGACAGCTAAGCCTGTTTTACTTTGCACCAATTTGATAAATTATCCCATTATTCTCATTATGTATATTATAAGGCTATAGCCTTTCATTATGGGTTAAATGAGGGAGAAATAAATACTTGACCAGAAAATGGAATGGCTGACAACTTATCATCAAGCTACAAGCTTATCATATTGCCTAGAAAGCTAACACATATTACTGGTTTCCTTATTATCATATATTGTGCCTGTGAATAAAACAGTAATATGTATTAGCTTTCTAAGTATAGAAATCTACTCTTTTCGATGTGGTAAGGCTTCGGTAAGTAGTATGCTGTATAGGATTTGTACATGCTAGAACAGAGCTCTGCCCTCACTATGCGGATGTCTAGACCTGTCAATCAAGGGGAGGGGCGAGTGTGCAGAGCACAGGGGGTGTTACAAAAGCAGTGCTCCAAGGATTCAGTTATGCCTCCTGGTGCTCTAACTTGCTCATTTACATTTGAATGAAACTGCAGATATCTCTGCAGCTGTTTAGCATACAGAAGTAAGAAAGCTATCATTTTAATCAGCATGATGATCTCTACCAGAGAGTGGCTTAATATGGTTGATCATGCTGACAGAATCTCTTTACAGATCATTCTGGCCTACTACAGAAAGAGCAGATGGGGGAGGCTCCTGCTGCAGCCATTTGTCTTACAGTCAGACATAAGACAATGAGGTGAGACACGGCTGATCTCCTGAGACACATAGAGAAGATTTCTTTATATATTCTCAACTTTAATTACTACATGAGACAAATTAGGATCAGAAGAGGAGATAACGGGAAGAGGTGCTGGTTTTCAGTGTTTAGTTACAGATCTGTAGACTTTTCCCTAATCAGACAAATGCTTCACAGATGATCCTTTTCTCACCGGTGGTTTAGATAACAGATAATCAATCTGCTCATACTTTATTCCAAACCAGCTTTCTATGCAGATCTGGGCTATATACAGAGCAACTGTGATGCAGTGGTTGTGGCACCTCTGTGTCATCTGAACAGGACTAAGGGCATTATCCTGGCAGGCCCCTGGTTTTCACCCTTTAACCCCTGTACAGGGATCTGGAATTCGCTGCAGGGGAATCTCCAGGCTGTTGCCTCCTGGAGTAGTCTCTGTTTAGTTATTAGCTGATCCACAGGGGTCAAGAGACACTGGTGCAGAGCACTGAAGGGACAGGCAAAACCGTAGTCAGGGACAGGCCAAGGTCAGGGCAGGCAGAGAATGTGCAGTCCAAGGTCACGGTGGGCAGGGCACGCAGAGAAGGCTACGAAGAGCAAGGTAATGCCTTGTGTGACAGTATGACTGTGTCTGACACGTGTGGGGCCGGAGCGCGGTTCCGGCCCCACACGTGCACCTGCGGCAGCACGGATCCGGCGGGACCCTTCACCCGCCTGATCCGTGCTGCCGCTAGTGTGAAAGTGGCCGAAGGGTCAAATCCAGAAAATGAGCAGAAGTCAGTACAAGAGAGAACAAAACAAGAGCGATGACTACCTCAGAACATAAAATTCAGCTAAACTTTAGTGACTAATCAGAGCTATATCTTAATAGAGAAGAACTGTAGTATAAAGCATGGGTGGAAGACTAGACATAAACCTGAGCCTCTGATGGAGATGGTAGATGGATTGCAGACTGGATCAGACTCCCATAGACAGTGAAGCTGGTGATTATGGATGTTGGTAGATCAGAGGGACCTTCTCAGCCCGGTGGAGCATTCCTTCCATTAGACTTTATTTGTGTTGTAACTCGCCTTCTCATTAGGCAGCTGATGATCAGATCTCACCACTAATTGCAATTTTCTCCTCTCATTACATTGGGGGATTGTGGTAAACAGATTATTAGATTTACACTGAAATCTCCCAGGATTAGCTAATTCTCCTGAAAGTGCTGCTATAGCGCCTTACTTAATTAATAAACACAGGGAGCAGAGTATGGCGGTGTTCATTGCCTGACGGTCAGTGTAGCATCGATATATAATGTCATATGTAGAGCTCTACACCCTCCATGTATTCTGGACTCCAGACAGGCATATGTATGACTCTACTGAGCCCCTAAGTCTTCCCCATCACTCTTATCGTGACTTGCATTGCTCCCCATGATCCGCAGGGGAGGGGTTTCATATCATTGGCTGGAGATGCTGCTAGTGGGTGGGGTTTGACACAGATCATTCCTCCTAAGGGCTGGATAGAGTTAAAGGATGGAAAAGCAGGAACCCCTGGGGGCCATGTCTCCTGCATTATGGGTAATGAAGAAGAGCCTACCTTGCGGTCTATCTGGATGTCAGGCTGACTCCACCAGTATACAATGTATAGAATAGGTAAAACCCCACCGCCATCACCTGTTCCCTTACCAGGGTCTCCATGCTGAGCCCACACTCATCAGATGATGGAGAAATGCCACTTCTTGTGCTGCTGGTTGGAAAATATACTTTTATTTCTGAAAAATAATGATCCCTGGGGATACTGCCATCTGTAGAGCTCACGTACTGCGCCCAATCTGCTCCGCTCACCAAGAGGCCATTACAAGCATATGTTACACTTTACCTAATAATCCGTCCTCTTATCCACAGAATATCCGTCCTTCATACAGTACACAGCACAGAGACTGGAGCCGCAGGTCTACAGAGATATCTAATCAGATAGAAAGGTATATAATATAGATAGGTAGATAGATACCGTAGATAGATAGATGATAGATAGATAGATATTAAATAAATATAAGATAGATATGAGGTAAGAGATTATGGCAAAAGAGTGAGATAGAGATATATTTAATACATGGGTAGATATTTGATAATTTGATTTTTAGATATTTGATACATAGATAGATATAATAGATATAGCTATTGACGGATATGGTAGGGAGATAGATATATTGGATTGGATAGATGGGTAGATATTTGATAAATTGATATATTTGATAGATTTTAGTTATGAGATTGGTAGCTATTTAGGTAGGTGGATTTGTTGGTCTTCTGCCTATACATACTACATAGAAGTATACAGTCATGGCCAAAAGTTTTGAGAATGATACAAATATTAATTTTTACAAAGTCTACTGCTTCAGTTTTTATAATGGCAATTTGCATATACTCCAGAATGTTATAAAGAGTGATCAGCTTAACAGCAATTACTTGCAAAGTCAATATTTGCCTAGAAAATGAGCTTTATCCCCCAAAACACATTTCAACATCATTGCAGCCCTGCCTTAAAAGGACCAGCTAACATCGTTTCAGTGATTGCTCCATTAACACAGGTGTGGGTGTTTATGAGGACAGGGCTGGAGACCAATCTGTCATGATTAAGTAAGAATGACACCACTGGATACTTTAAAAGGAGGCTGGTGCTTGGCATCATTGTTTCTCTTCTGTTAACCATGGTTATCTCTAAAGAAACACGTGCAGTCATCATTGCACTGCACAAAAATGGCCTAACAGGGAAGAGTATCGCAGCTAGAAAGATTGCACCTCAGTCAACAATCTGTCGCATCATCAAGAACTTCAAGGAGAGAGGTTCCATTGTTGCCAAAAAGGCTCCAGGGCGCCCAAGAAAGACCAGCAAGCGCCAGGACCGTCTCTTAAAAGTGTTTCAGCTGCGGGATCGGGCTACCAGCAGTGCAGAGCTTGCCCAGGAATGGCAGCAGGCAGGTGTGAGTGCATCTGCACGCACTGTGAGGCAGAGACTCTTGGAGCAAGGCCTGGTCTCAAGG
Organism: Rhinella marina; assembly: GCA_900303285.1. Lineage (NCBI taxonomy): Eukaryota > Metazoa > Chordata > Amphibia > Anura > Bufonidae > Rhinella > Rhinella marina. The sequence goes on from ONZH01002791.1 coordinate 153,380, forward strand.
AGGGCAGCAAAGAAGCCACTTCTCTCCAGAAAAAAACATCAAGGACAGACTGATATTCTGCAAAAGGTACAGGGAGTGGACTGCTGAGGACTGGGGGAAAGTCATTTTCTCTGATGAATTCCCTTTTCGATTGTTTGGGACATCTGGAAAACAGCTTATTCGGAGAAGACGAGGTGAGCGCTACCACCAGTCTTGTCTCATGCCAACTGTAAAGCATCCTGAAACCATTCATGTGTGGGGTTGCTTCTCAGCCAAGGGAATCGGCTCTCTCACAGTCTTGCCTAAAAACACAGCCATGAATAAAGAATGGTACCAGAATGTCCTCCGAGAGCAACTTCTCCCAACCGTCCAAGAGCAGTTTGGCGATCAACAATGCCTTTTCCAGCATGATGGAGCACCTTGCCATAAAGCAAAGGTGATAACTAAATGGCTCAGGGTCCATGGCCTGGAAACTCCCCAGATCTTAATCCCATTGAGAACTTGTGGTCAATCATCAAGAGACGGGTGGACAAACAAAAACCTACAAATTCTGACAAAATGCAAGCATTGATTGTGCAAGAATGGACTGCTATCAGTCAGGATTTGGTCCAGAAGTTGATTGAGAGCATGCCAGGGAGAATTGCAGAGGTCCTGAAGAAGAAGGGTCAACACTGCAAATATTGACTTGCTGCATTAACTCATTCTAACTGTCAATATAAGCTTTTGTTACTCATAATATGATTGCAATTATATTTCTGTATGTGATAAAAACATCTGACAAACACACATAAAAACCAGAGGGCAGCAGATCATGTGAAAATAGAAGATTTGTGTCATTCTCAAAACTTTTGGCCATGACTGTATAGTAGTGTACTGGTGATCTTACTGAAGTATATACTGAAGTATATAGTATTGTGCTGTCGGTCTTGCTGAAGTATATAGTAGTATACTGGCGGTCTTAATGAAGTAAATAGTAGTGTACTGGCGGTCTTACTGAAATATATAGTGAAGTATATAGTATTGTGCTGGCAGTCTTACTGAAGTATATAGTAGTGTACTGCCGGTCTTACTGAAGTATATAGTAGTATACTGGCGGTCTTAATGAAGTAAATAGTAGTGTACTGGCGGTCTTACTGAAATATATAGTGAAGTATATAGTATTGTGCTGGCGGTCTTACTAAAGTATATAGTAGTGTACTGCCGGTCTTACTGAAGTATATAGTATTGTGCTGGCGGTCTTACTGAAGTATATAGTAGTGTACTGGCGATCTTACTGAAGTATATAGTAGTGTACTGCCAGTCTTACTGAAGTATGTAGTAGTGTACTGCCAGTCTTACTGAAGTATGTAGTAGTGTACTGGCGGTCTTACTGAAGTATATAGTAGTGTACTGGCGATCTTACTGAAGTATATAGTAGTGTACTGGCGATCTTACTGAAGTATATAGTAGTGTACTGCCAGTCTTACTGAAGTATGTAGTAGTGTACTGGCGATCTTACTGAAGTATATAGTAGTGTACTGCCAGTCTTACTGAAGTATGTAGTAGTGTACTGGCGGTCTTACTGAAGTATATAGTATTGTACTGGCGATCTTACTGAAGTATATAGTAGTGTACTGGCGATCTTACTGAAGTATATAGTAGTGTACTGCCAGTCTTACTGAAGTATGTAGTAGTGTACTGGCGATCTTACTGAAGTATATAGTAGTGTACTGCCAGTCTTACTGAAGTATGTAGTAGTGTACTGGCGGTCTTACTGAAGTATATAGTAGTGTACTGGCGATCTTACTGAAGTATATAGTAGTGTACTGGCGGTCTTTCTGAAGTATATAGTAGTGTACTGGCGATCTTACTGAAGTATATAGTAGTGTACTGACGGTCTTAGTGAAGTATTTAGTAGTGTACTGACGGTCTTACTGAAGTATATAGTAGTGTACTGCCGGTCTTACTGAAGTATATAGTAGGCGGTCTTACTGAATTATATAGTAGTGTACTGGCGGTCTTGCTGAAGTATATAGTAGTGTACTGACGGTCTTACTGAAGTATGTAGTAGTGTACGGGTGATCTTACTGAAGTATATAGTAGTGTACTGGCGGTCTTACTGAAGTATATAGTAGTGTACTGGCAGTCTTACTGAATGATATCGTAGGGTGCTGGTGGTCTTACTGAAGTATATAATAATGTACTGGCGGTCTTATTGAAGTATATAGTAGGCGGTCTTACTGAATTATATAGTAGTGTACTGGCGGTCTTTCTGAAGTATATAGTAGTATACTGGCGGTCTTTCTGAAGTATATAGTAGTGTACTGGCAATCTTACTGAAGTATATAGTAGTGTACTGGCAGTCTTACTGAAGTATTTAGTAGTGTACTGACGGTCTTACTGAAGTATATAGTAGGCGGTCTTACTGAATTATATAGTAGTGTACTGGCGATCTTACTGAAGTATATAGTAGTGTACTGGCGGTCTTACTGAAGTATATAGTAGTGTACTGGCAGTCTTACTGAATGATATCGTAGGGTGCTGGTGGTCTTACTGAAGTATATAATAATGTACTGGCGGTCTTATTGAAGTATATAGTAGCGAGCTTGCCGTCTTACTGAAGTATATAGTAGTGTACTGGCGGTCTTACCGAAGTATATAGTAGTGTACTGGCGGTCTTACCGAAGTATATAGTAGTGTACTAGCGGTCTTATTGAAGTATATAGTAGCGAGCTGGCGGTCTTCTGAGTGATGTGATGGTACTTGGCGGTGCCTCCGGCACTCCTCTGTCTTGCGCACTGGAAGGTGACGTGTCTTGTTTCTGTCAGATCTGTTCGCTTTGTGAACAATATGGTTTTGTGTCTCATTTACGGTGATTAAGCTGGAAAACAATCTGCTTGTGATGTGATTTTCTGGGGTCAGCGCAGCATATTGTTCTGTGAGTGACTAAGCTGCTGGAATCCAGAGCGGGGCTTCCCTGTCACCGCTGCCTGCCGAGAATATACGTGACTGGGAACCAGAGGAGTGCTGCCACCTCCATACTGGTGTCTGCTGGGTGGGGTGGTGATTACTTCTCCACATGTGCAGTTGTAGAGTTTGATAGCAGGGGACCTTAAAGGGATTTTCCAGGACGGTATTATTGATGAGCTATTCGTAGGATAGGTCATCAGTGACAGATCAGTGTGGATCCAACTCCGGACACCCCTGAGTGGTCGGGCTGCTTGGCTCCGATTCACTTAAAGTGCACCTGTCGGCAAGATCAGTCCCAGTAAACCAGGGATGCTACCTGGTAGGATCGATCCCGCTGATTAAAATGATACCTGTCTTGTGAAAATCGTTTGCAGCATTCCTGATAAAAAAGACTTTTACTCTGTATACAAATGAGAGCTTTAGTTCACTGAGGGGCGTGGCCAGCACTGAAGAGCTCAGGGGTCAAGCCCGCCCCTCTGTTCACTGAGACCCTCATTGCTGAAAAAATAAAAGTCTATTTTTCTTGGGAACACTGCATCCGAATTTCATAAGACAGGTATCATTTTAATCAACAGGATCAACCCCACCAGACAGTATACATCATTTAATAGGATCGATCCTGCTGACAGGTGCTCTTTAAATTGACTGCAGCATCTAAGTGGTAAAGGTGCTCTTTAACACAATCATTGGGTACCAGTGGGTGGTAGCAGCACTTTCCTTCCCCTGTTCTCGGCATCACTGCATCCTGGCAGGATGTTTACATGTAGAACTTCCTGTTTCCAAACATGCAGAACTTCCTGTTGGGTTTTCTAAGCAATCCCAGCATGCTTTGCTGTGTGATTTTCACAGGGCTTGCTCCACCTAGCTAACATGGAGAAGGGAGGTGTAGGGGGCATGGAGTGGTGTAAAGCACACCGCCACTGGACTCTGGTGCAGAGGAAAGGTTGTGGACCATTGTGTGCTTTCAACTTTGTAAGGACAGTTTGGAGTTCCACCATGACTGTGTCCCAGGACATGGCATGGTTGGGGGAGTCTGGTGTGGAAGAACCTGACTGGTCACATATAGCCCTGACCACAACCCAATCCTACTCCAGATCTTGTAGAAGACCTCCCAGAAGAGCAGAACCCCCAACCCCATATGTGTGCCTGTGTATGTAGAATGAGATGTCATACCCTCCTGGTACTTTCCTCCATATGGTGTGTACTTACTGTAGGTCTTCTGTCTTCTCTCTGCAGCCAGTGCCAATATTTGCAATGTGGTGTTAATGAGACACAGCGAGCTGGAGGAGGGCATCGATGTGCTGGACAGCAGCGGGCAGACCGTCGGCTCCTCGAGAATAGCTGCCAAACACGTATGTATCTCCTTCCACCATCACCCGCCACGTCGTGCACCATTGATGGTACAGGAGCACATCAGCGCTATATACCGTATACATACACAGGGTAACCCATCTGATCACCCGCCCCAGCGCTGCCGATCACTAGGAGTACAATGCCACCATAATGGTCAGCGCCCTGGTCAGACATGGAGGATCTCATCTGGATGTTCAGGGCAGATCCTCAGAGAACTACAATAACTTACATGAGAATGCGGGTTTTCAAAAAGTTCACGCACAGAGGGTTTGTGGACTGCAGATTTCACAGTATGATGGGATTGTTGTTTTTTATCTGCAGCGTTTCTACTATCTATATATCTGCTTATCTACCTCTCTGTGATTATCTATCTCATATCTATCTATCTATCTATCTATCTATCTATCTATCTATCTATCATATATCTATGACATGTATGTGTGTAATCAGCTCTCCCCGTGTATCTATCTCATATTTATCTATCCATCTATCTATCTATCTATCTATCTATCTATCTATCTATCTATCTATCTATCATCTATCTCATATTTATCTATCTCATATCTATCTATCTATCTATCTATCTCATATCTATCTATCTATCTATCTATCTATCTATCTATCTATCTAAAAAACAAATACGTGGACTGCACAGACAAGTAAATGGTGAACCTGGTGCCTGCGGCTGAGGAAACGATCCGATATCCAAATAACGATATGAAAAAATTCCACGGCACTCCAGATGTAAAATAAAAAGTTGTTTATTTCACTCAAACGCGACGTTTTGGTCCACACAATGAAACCTTTCTCAAGCAGTGAGAAAGGTTCCATTGTGTGGACCGAAAAGTCGCGTTTGGGTGAAATAAACACCTTTTTATTTTACATCTGGAGTGCCGTGGAATTTTTTCATATCTATCTATCTATCTATCTATCTATCTATCTATCTATGACATGTATGTGTGTGATCAGCTCTCCCTGTGTATGCTGTGTCCTCACTCCCTCAGTAACAGATCTATCTATCTATCTATCTATCTATCTATCTATCTATCTATCTATCTATCTCTCTCATATCTATCTATCTATCTATCTATCTATCTATCTATTATCTATCTCATATCTATCTATCTATCTATTATCTATCTATCCATTTATCTATCTATCTATCTATCTATCTCATATCTATCTATCTATCTATCTCATATTTATCTATCTATCTATCTATCTATCTATTATCTATCTCATATCTATCTATCTATCTATTATCTATCTCATATCTATCTATCTCATATCTATCTATCTCATATCTATCTATCTATCTATCTATCTATCTATCTATCTATCTATTCATCTATTATCTATCTATCCCATCCATTTATCTATCTATCTATGACATGTATGTGTGTAATCGGCATTGTTCCCTCCATGTATGCGGCGTCCTCGCTCTCTCAGTAACAGATAGATAGATAGATAGATCTGTCTATCGATCTATGACATGTATGTGTGTGATCAGCTCTCCCTGTGTATGCTGTGTCCTCACTCCCTCAGTAACAGATCTATCTATCTATCTATCTATCTATCTATCTCTCTCATATCTATCTATCTATCTATCTATCTATCTATCTATCTATTATCTATCTCATATCTATCTATCTATCTCATATCTATCTATCCATTTATCTATCTATCTATCTATCTATCTCATATCTATCTATCTATCTATCTCATATTTATCTATCTATCTATCTATCTATCTCATATCTATCTATCTATCTATTATCTATCTCATATCTATCTATCTCATATCTATCTATCTATTATCTATCTCATATCTATCTATCTATCTATCTATCTATTATCTATCTCATATCTATCTATCTCATATCTATCTATCTATCTATCTATCTATCTATCTATCTCATATCTATCTATCTATCTATTTTTCTATCTATCTATTCATCTATTATCTATCTATCCCATCCATTTATCTATCTATCTATGACATGTATGTGTGTAATCGGCATTGTTCCCTCCATGTATGCGGCGTCCTCGCTCTCTCAGTAACAGATAGATAGATAGATAGATAGATAGATCTGTCTATCGATCTATGACATGTATGTGTGTAATCGGCGTTGTTCTCTCCATCCTATCTATTATCTATCAGTCCATCCATGTATCTATCTATCTATGACATGTATGTGTGTAATCAGCTCTCCCCGTGTATGCGGCGTCCTCGCTCCCTCAGTAACAGATAGATAGATAGATAGATCTGTCTATCGATCTATGACATGTATGTGTGTAATCGGCGTTGTTCTCTCCATCCTATCTATTATCTATCAGTCCATCCATGTATCTATCTATCTATGACATGTATGTGTGTAATCAGCTCTCCCCATGTATGCGGCGTCCTCGCTCCCTCAGTAACAGATCTTTGGTGAGAAATCTCCAGCTGTTTCCATTTTCCCTTTAAACACCTTAAGAGCGCTCGGAGAAGGGCCATATGTTTCCCTCTCTTTATAAATAGTGTTTTTCTTGAAGCCTTCCTTCCCTCCATCCCTCGGGGTTTATTAGAATACTAATACCGCCGTCATTTATAAATGGATTTCTGGAGAAGTTTACTGAAGTTCAGACTTTTTCACACTCCGCGAAGGGAGAAAACAACAAGTATTTTAATCAGTATGTTCTCAGATGTAAAATTGGGCAAAGAGAGAAAAAAATGTTCTAGATTAATTAAAATCAGAGATTAGCAGCTTAGAGTATCTAGAAAACCGGAGAAAGTCTGAGTATTGTTCTGTTACTCATCTATCTATACCCAAATTTATCTATCTATTATCTATCTAATATCTATCTATCTATCTAATATCTATCTATCTATTATCTATCTCATATCTATTATCTATCTCATATCTATCTATCTATCTATCTATTATCTATCCCATATCTATTATCTATCTCATATCTATTATCTATCTCATATCTATCTATCTATCTATCTATCTAATATCTATTATCTATCTATCTCCTATTTATCTATCTATCTATTTATCTATCTCTTCTATCTATCATCTGTCTATCTCTCCTATGTATTTATCTCCTGTCTATCTAATATCTATTTAATTATCTATGTATCTAATATCTAAATGTCTCCTATCTATTTGATTGTTCTATCTATCTACTGATTTTTCTTTATCTGTCTCAGATCTATTTATCTGTTAATTTATTTCTGATCTGTTTTATATATGTCTATCTATCTCATATCTATCTATCTATCTATCTATCTATCTATCTATCTATCTATCTATCTATCTATCTATCTCATATCTATCTATCTATCTATCTCATATCTATCTCATATCTATCTATCTATCTATCTATCTATCTCATATCTATCTATCTATCATCTATCTATCTCATATCTATCTATCTATCTATCTATCTCATATCTATCTATCTATCATCTATCTATCTCATATCTATCTATCTATCTATCTCATATCTATCTATCTATCTCTCTCATATCTATCTCATATCTATCTCATATCTATCTATATATCTATCTATCTATCTATCTATCTCATATCTATCTATATTTCTCTCATATCTATCTATCTCATTATCTATCTATCTATCTATCTCATATCTATCTATATTTCTCTCATATCTATCTATCTATCTATCTCATATCTATCTATCTATCTATCTCTCTCATATCTATCTCATATCTATCTCATATCTATCTCATATCTATCTCATATCTATCTATCTATCTATCTATCTATCTCATATCTATCTATCTATCTATCTATCTATCTATCTATCTATCTATATTTCTCTCATATCTATCTATCTATCTATCTATCTATCTATCTATCTATCTATCTATCTCATTATCTATCTATCTATCTATCTATCTATCTATCTCATTATCTATCTATCTATCTATCTATCTATCTATCTATCACAAAAGATGAGGCAGCACACCAGGCTTGTGCAAAAAGTTGTGGATCTTTTTATTTCATGTAACGTTTCAGCCCTGCTCCATGGGGCCTTTGACAAACTCCCCCTGAGCTGTCAGCTTGATATAAATCTAGCAGAGCAATGAGTGAGGAGATCTCTGGATCCATGTGAGGTACAGGGCTGGTTCTAGCTTTGTTAGAAAGAGGTGGTCATGTCCTATGTGATATCTGATATTCATTTTTCACATTATTCGTGGGATATCCCCTTTAATAAAATAAAATAGGAGCAGCACTGCAGGAGTAATGTGACTGACGGTCTGCCGGCGGCTGTGGAGCCGATCCATCATCCAAGTAAATACATAGGAAAGACAATTCCACGGCACGCCCAAAGGTTGTTCAAAAGTCGTGTTCTTTAATCAGCAGTGTGACGTTTCAGTCCTCTTACTGGGACTTTTCTTACTGGGACTTTTCTTACTGGGACTTACTGCTAGAGAAAAGTCCAATAAGAGGACTGAAACATCACACTGCTGATTAAAGAACACGACTTTTGAACAACCTTTGGGCGTGCCGTAGAATTGTCTGTTCTATCCATCTAGCTATCTATTTGTCTGTTCTATCTATCTTTATATCTATCTATCTCATATCTGTCTATCTATCTATCTATCTCATATCTATCTATCTATCTATCTTTTATATCTATCTATCTCATATCTGTCTGTCTATCTATCTATCTATCTATCTATCTCATATCTATCTATCTATCTTTATATCTATCTATCTCATATCTATCTATCTATCTATCTCATATCTATCTATCTCATATCTATCTATCTATCTATCTCATATCTATATATCTATATCATAATCTATCTATTATCTATCTATCTATCTATCTATCTAACATATATCTATCTCATATTTCTCTATCTATCTATCCATCTATCTCTCTTACAGAGATGTGTGACTCAGTGCAGTTTCCGCCGTCGTTCTTACCATTCACCAAAAAGCGCAGAGATATCTGAGTTATATTTACACCAAACTTCATATAGGAAACATATGGCCGCTGCGGATTCTTCCGCACAATCAGTGACTCACCGCGACCAATAAACTCCCCCTCTAATACGTCTGTTCTGTACCTCAGCCAAGTCCCGAGCCGCGTACCTCCGTGGAGAGGCTGCGCAGTACACCCCGGAGCTACCGGGCGCCTCATTCCATAACTTGTCTATTAGGACATGAAAGGAGAAGAAATCATCATTCAGAGGGTGACACAGAGGAAATGTCCGGAAGTAGAAAGTTCCATTGACAGATTATTCATGTCCGGAGCATCAGATGTTGTGTAACTCGCCACTGAAAGGGTGTATTCTGGATTGATGTTATTTTTTATCGTAATTTGAGATGTCGTTAGTGATTGGGAGAGGCTTTCCCCAAAAATACAAAAAGATTCCAAGCGCTTTTCCTTTGGATTGTCCATGAGTATTAGATCAGCGAGGGTCCAATTCTCAGCCCACACCCAATCAGCTGTTACCTGAGGTGAATGGGACTGAACTGCAGTACCAGACTCTGCCACCACTAAATGTGTGGCGCTGTTCACTTTAATCAGCTGATCAGAGGGAGGTGCCAGGATTCCTCCTGTAATAGCCCCTCCCGCACAACATTGATGCATCATCACCTTGATGGTCCCTCGTACCTAACAGTCTCATAACACTCAGAATTTTTTATATTTTTAACCTTCCTCAACCCTCTATCAGTTTCGCCATCATTGATTGGCGCTCCAACAAAGCAATCACGGGGCCCCCATGTCTGCAATATATATCCCAGGCAGACATGGGGGCCCCGCCTCTGGCTTCCTGCCCTCAGTTTCTGCTTCCATATGATGTGTACGTCCTCTCCACCTGTCCTGACTCAGCATCTGTTTACTGGATTAAATTAACTCTGCCTGCCCTGACTTTGGCTCGTCCTCTGACTACAAGTCTGCCTGTTCCTTTGATGCAACAAATCGGTGTCTCTCAACCCATCTGGGTCAGCTCTTCACTGATCGAAGACTGATCCAAAAGGTACTGGCCTGGTGGTTCCCCTGCAGCGAAGACCAGATCCCTGTATAGGGAGGAAAGGGCGAAGACAAAGGGGGGCCACTTAGATAACGCCCTTAGGATTAGCCCAAAGCCAGAGCTGTTCATTAACACAACATATTCGACACTTGCAGTCGGTGCCATGTTTTACATGCCCTGTGCATCCTTGGAGTTACATGATACAATTATGGCAGCCTGCAGTCACCACTAGGGGGAGCTCACTGCCTGCAGGTTCTACAATAAGTCCTTATACAGTGAGCTCCCCCTAGTGTTGACAAGAGTGTGCCGGATTTATTAAAAAAAAAAGGTTCAAAACGGATAAAACGAAGTGAAAGTCACAAGACCAGAAGAATTAGCAAAGAGAGAATCCATTAGGAAGCTCCTCCCATTAAAAGTCATCAACAAGGACAAAAATTTTGAGTTAAGAATTTGATGGTGAACTATGTTTTTTTTTTCTTTTAACATTTAACCTCTTCCTGTTGCAGAAATTTTCATTTTTTTCAGTTTTTGTTTTTTATTACCTTATTTCTGGAGCCATAATTTTTTTATTTTTCTATTCACATAGCGATATGAGGGCTTGTTTTTGTGGCACCATTTAATATTGTATATGATGTAGTGGGAAGCTGGAAAAAAATCTACGGAGCTGTGCAAGGGCTTTTTTTTTTTTTTGTAGGGTGACCTGTGTATCTGTCTATGCTTCCTTGATACCTCCTGTAATTACTTTTCATTGATACCATAATTATTTTTATATTTAGTTTGGGCATTTTGGGACATGGCATTACTAATGGATTTTTTTTCCCTTTATTGTTTATTTTAAAAATGGGGGAAAGGGGGTGATATAGATTTTTATATCAGTTTAGATTTCTTTTTTTATTTTTAAGAACTTTTGTAACCTTTATTTTTAGCCCCCCTAGGGGACTTGAACATGCAGCTGATTGCTTTTACCATTGACTGCAGTGATTTAACATTGCAATCTATAGAGGAGTCAGTGGATAGGAGATAACTTAAAAACTTGGCCCCACCCCTTCAATGCTACCATTTTGCATTATGTATTATTTAGTTATAGTTTTTATTTTGTTTTTTGTTTTTTTTTTGCTGGTGGGAAAGGGTAGGCAGCAACAGTTCTGCTGTGTGTTTCTTTGGGACACAACTTTTACTCTTTGGGTTGTTATGGCCATTTTTTCTACTTTAAAGGGGTTCTCCGGGAATAATTTAAAATGGCCACCAGAAACCTGTCCTAGTATGCGAGCAGGACTGGTTCCCCCCACTTGCCGAGCTGCCTGGGGGGTGAGGTGGTGGGTCCTCACTACACTCTAGCACTTGTATATACTACATATTGATGAGCGTTCCTGTCGGGCTGCTCAGCCAGGATCAAAGGCAGAATCACATCATTACCATCTACTGTACAGTCTTCAGTGTAGTGAGGCCACGCCCCTTTAGAATGTGAGCAGGACTGGTTGCCACCACTTGCAGAGCTGCCTATGGGGGTAAAGGGGCGTGGCCTCACTACACTGAAGACTGTACAGTAGATGGTAATGATGTGATTCTGCCTATGATCATGGCTGAGCAGCCCAACAGGAACGCTAATCAATATGAAGTATATGCACGTGTTAGACCGTAGTGAGGACCCACCACCTCACCCCCCAGGCAGCTTTGCAAGTGGTGGGGACCAGTCCTGCTCACATTCTAGGACAGGTTGATGGCGGCCATTTTAAATCATTCCCAGAGAACCCCTTTAACACATTAGCTCTGATCCCGGCAGTACATGTATGTCGTTGTGCAGGGAAGAAGTAAAGGATCTCTGCGCTTACAATTTATTCAGTTAGAATTCCGGTGGTCATCCAATAATCCAGATGTAGCATGCCACACGTAGCAGCCTAAACATCTTCAAAGGGAAGTAACCTTAAGATAAAACAATGGGTACCATCCTAATATTCCTCCGCCTCCTTGTAGTGAGCTATGGCAATTCTATGGTTTGTCCACCGGGGGCAGTAGACTTATAACAGGTACCTAACACCATGTGGCTGAATGACCTATGTCTCCTGTCTAACCTGTCCTCCCCATCTCTTTCCAGGCGCTGCTAGAGACGGCTCTCACCAGAGTGGTGCTCCCCATGCCTATCCTCGTTCTACCTCCCATTATAATGTCTGGACTTGAAAAGTAAGTGCTTCAGCCTCTCACTAAACCATCGCTGTTATCCATCTCTTAAGGTGGACACAAAGCGTCGACCACAGAAGTACATCTTGCACTGATAAAAATTAAGCCGCCTGACACCACCATACTCTTTTGCAAGGTGAACTCTTGGCGCCCCCATTCTACATATATCGACGACTTGAGTACATTTTCCACATTCTGGCTGCACTTTTGAAGGCCACATCTTCGTGCAGGGTCATACCACCTATTAAATTGGGGGGGGGAAAGACCATTTTAGGGAATCTTCTACCCTTCCATCACTGAACATACCGTACAGAAGAAAGGAGGAGTTAGTCTTAAAGGCAATGGACTCATTTGGTGTAGTAAATATTATTTTTTCCATAAATTTCTATTGAAGTCTTCATTCCTTTATTCATTTTCACACCTCCTCATATTCGGGAGACAACGTGCTTCTAGTTTCAGACTTTTCTCATGTGGACACTCCACACTGTGATCTGTCAGTCACATCCCCCTTCTCCGCTCCCTGCTGCTCTCTCTGAGGAAAGGGATGGGGAAGAGCAGAGAGAGCCGTTGGAAACAGGAGCAGAGCTTTACACGCTAGGTGAAGGATTTGCACACACTCTGCAGTAGGGCCAGGGCTCAGAACTGAGCCAGTAGAATTCTTTCATTATGTACTACATTCTGATTAGAAAGGGATCAAGTCCTGGAGAAAGATATCACTGAGACTGTGACTTTTGTGCAGTGTCACCAGATCTTGGAAGGATTCAGGGAAGATTCTATGTCGAAAGAATTAAGCCGGTTGTACACATCACGCTACTGTTCATTCAGCAGATATCAACTGAAAAAAAAAGCTTGGGAGGATCTAGCTGTGGAGGACCTAGCTGTGGTGGATCTAGCGTTGGTGGATCTAGCTGTGGAGGACCTAGCTGTGGTGGATCTAGCTGTGGAGGATCTAGCTGTGGAGGACCTAGCTGTGGTGGATCTAGCTGTGGAGGAACGAGCTGTGGAGGACCGCGCTGTGGAGGACCGCGCTGTGGTGGATCTAGCTGTGGAGGACCTAGCTGTGGTGGATCTAGCTGTGGAGGACCGCGCTGTGGAGGACCGCGCTGTGGAGGACCGCGCTGTGGAGGACCGCGCTGTGGAGGACCGCGCTGTGGAGGACCGCGCTGTGGAGGACCGAGCTGTGGAGGACCGCGCTGTGGAGGACCGCGCTGTGGAGGACCACGCTGTGGAGGACCGAGCTGTGGAGGACCGAGCTGTGGAGGACCGAGCTGTGGAGGACCGAGCTGTGGAGGACCTGTCTGTGGAGGACCTGTCTGTGGAGGACCTGTCCTTCATTACACTGACAACCCATTGATGTGAATGGACATTGTGTAATGCTTCACATCTCCTGTGGGGGCGCTGCAGGGACATTGAAAATGTAACGCTAGGTCTCCTCACAGATTACAGCTGATCGCTGGGTGTCTACTTGTTGTCAAGGCATCATTCTAAACAGGAAGAGATTGTCCAAAGCGGAGAACTCCTTTAAGTGCCTTTCTTTCCTATTTCTGTACATGAGGAGTGTCTTATGTCAACATATCCACATAGGTAAAATGTTAGAGGCACTGGATTGTCACGGGGTCAGACTCATGGGTTCTCCGTCAGACTAGGGAATAGCTCAGACAGGTTTGATTTCTTAAAGGGAATTTCCAGTATTGAAAAGTTTTGGCTGTTAGATTGTTGGGTCTGACCTCTGAATGAGGTAGCGGTTGACCATGCCCTCCAGCACTCCGTTTGACTGTCAAAGATGGCCGAGCGATATATTTGGTTCTGTCCCGCAGATGCTCGACCGCGGCTCCATTCAAACAGTGGATACAGGACCTGAGTTCTGCCATGACTTGGATCCCCACCGATCTAGCAGCAGTGGATAGGTGATAACCTGCTCTTACTGGTATACCCCTTTAAGGTGGTTTGAGACCACTCATGCTTCCTCCTCTCTAGTCCGTCTGTGGACACCCTGTATTTGGGAGTGTTACCCTCCAGCAGCCCTTTAATCATCAGATGACTTATAGGAACAGCGAAACCATCCAAAGCGTGGAACGCCCTTCCATGAGGTCTGTGTAGACCAGTCGGGGCAGATATCCTGTGGGCTCTTTGATGTGAGAAGCTGTCAGCCTGCAGGACACAGGTCACATAGCCGGAATAGATCCCTCTCCATTAATCCTGCCCCTTATCTGCCATCTGGATTTATTGCCGGGTAGTTTCCATGTCAGAGAGGCAGGTTATCTCCCTGTGATCTCCGAGCAGGACGTGATCTGCCCTCGTTTTACGACCTACATGTGGCTTATCTCCATTAGCACTTGATGATGCTGCAGGTTGTGCGCGGACCCATCACCTCAGGTGTGCACTGCTAATAGAGGCTGTTCACACACAGATAACCGGGGCCTTCAGCAGTAATCAGCACATACCGATGAGCAATGCTCTGGTGTCCGCTTACTTCACAGTATGACAAACGGATTGCATCCACGATCTCTACGCACATGCATGCTCAGCCAAGCATATATAATAGCGATCTTCTGTCCACCTTCTGTGGAGCTTTTCTTTCCAGGAGTAGTGAGAATATGAAGTTTTATTCTGCTGGATTCTGCTCTCTCAAGTGCACTGGAGGCGGGGCTTCACTGTTAATTGCCCTCTCCATTGAGGTGTGTGACAGCCCCTCCCCTCTGCGCTCAGTGACGGCTGTAGTGGTTTACTGGTAGGCTGTACCAACTGTCACTCAGAGCAGTGAGGAGGGGCTATGAAGCATCTCAATGCTGAAAGCACTTCACATTGAATCTCCGCCTCCTGGACACTTGCCTGTCAGAATAAAACTTCATATTCACACTGCTCCTGAGGAGAAAAAATCCACAAAAGCTATGTTTGTGCTGCTTTCCCGCCCCATTCTAAAGCTGTCAAAACTGCTGACAGACTCCACTCAGCACATGAGTGTGTTCTTCTGATGTCCACTTGGAGTGTATAGCCTTCAGTTTAAAGGGATATTCCGGCGTTCATATAGGAAACTTGTGCTGGAACTGAGCATGCTCGACTAGGAAGCTGAACTACAGGTCATCAATCGAGGCCGAAGATTATAGATATCAAATTATGGCCAGTAATTAGTGATATATTGAAGATTGTCTATTAAAACCCGCCATTTATACACGACCACATTAGACAAAATGTGATAACTTAGAACTAAGTGCGTTATTACATGACTTAAGTTTCCTACAGGATAAGCACAAATCAATGATAAACACGAACGGCCCCCGATTTTCCTGCACGTCGAGCATTTGCTCATTTGTCAGCTCATTGGCAACTTGATTATACGGACCATTTATCAGGAACGAGAAGCCCATGAACGCTTGTTCTGGATAATTGGCTTGAAAATCAGGCGGTGTGATAGAGGCTTAACTGAGGGACAAACGGGTACAGAGAGAGAGAGGCCTCTGTCCGTGAGTCTACAAGAGAAGGAGACAGTAGGTGAGTGTAGAAGCTGCTCAGACAGCAGGGTTATTGTACATTGTGGTCTCTCCTGCTGAGGTAGGTGGAGTTACTCTTCACGGTGGGAGAGGAGTTAGGGAAGCAAGTTGTTGTGGACTGGAGATTACATGTAGGGAGGTATCAGGAGATGAGGTCAGAGATGTATGGAGAGGACAGGACTGGAGATTACATGTGAGGAGGTATCAGGAGATGAGGTCAGAGATGTATGGAGAGGACAGGACTGGAGATTACATGTGAGGAGGTATCAGGAGATGAGGTCAGAGATGTATGGAGAGGACAGGACTGGAGATTACATGTGGGGAGGTATCAGGAGATGAGGTCAGAGATGTATGGAGAGGACAGGACTGGAGATTACATGTGAGGAGGTATCAGGAGATGAGGTCAGAGATGTATGGAGAGGACAGGACTGGAGATTACATGTGAGGAGGTATCAGGAGATGAGGTCAGAGATGTATGGAGAGGACAGGACTGGAGATTACATGTGGGGAGGTATCAGGAGATGAGGTCAGAGATGTATGGAGAGGACAGGACTGGAGATTACATGTGAGGCGGTATCAGGAGATGAGGTCAGAGATGTATGGAGAGGACAGGTTGTGGACTGGAGATGACATGTGGGGAGGTATCAGGAGATGAGGTCAGAGATGTATGGAGAGGACAGGACTGGAGATTACATGTGGGGAGGTATCAGGAGATGAGGTCAGAGATGTATGGAGAGGACAGGACTGGAGATTACATGTGAGGAGATATCAGGAGATGAGGTCAGAGATGTATGGAGAGGACAGGTTGTGGACTGGAGATTACATGTGGGGAGGTATCAGAAGATGAGGTCAGAGATGTATGGAGAGGACTGGACTGGAGATTACATGTGAGGAGGTGTCAGGAGATGAGGTCAGAGATGTATGGAGAGGACAGGTTGTGGACTGGAGATTACATGTGAGGAGGTGTCAGGAGATGAGGTCAGAGATGTATGGAGAGGACAGGACTGGAGATTACATGTGAGGAGGTATCAGGAGATGAGGTCAGAGATGTATGGAGAGGACAGGTTGTGGACTGGAGATTACATGTGAGGAGGTATCAGAAGATGAGGTCAGAGATGTATGGAGAGGACAGGACTGGAGATTACGTGTGAGGAGGTATCAGGAGATGAGGTCAGAGATGTATGGAGAGGACAGGACTGGAGATTACATGTGAGGAGGTATCAGGAGATGAGGTCAGAGATGTATGGAGAGGACAGGACTGGAGATTACATGTGAGGAGGTATCAGGAGATGAGGTCAGAGATGTATGGAGAGGACAAGACTGGAGATTACATGTGAGGAGGTATCAGGAGATGAGGTCAGAGATGTATGAAGAGGACAGGACTGGAGATTACATGTGAGGAGGTATCAGGAGATGAGGTCAGAGATGTATGGAGAGGACAGGACTGGAGATTACATGTGAGGAGGTATCAGGAGATGAGGTCAGAGATGTATGGAGAGGACAGGGTGTGGATGGTCTTGTAGGTTGTTATTAATATTTTAATATACATTTTCTAGGTAATGGTGAAGTGATTGTGAAAAGGGAGGGATGAATTTGAGGGACACAATCATGTTAGATGGGAGGACACAGAGGACAATGTTGTAGTAGTCTAGGAGGGAAATGCAGAGAAGATCTCAAGGCAAGAGAATATGAGAAATGTTTTTGAGTTGGAGGCCTCAGAGGGTTGTAAGTAAATACGATCCACTGATGCAGTGCTTGTATAATCCTGTAGAGGGCATAGTTGCAATGCCCAGTGATGCAGAGTCTTAGTCTTAGTCTATAAGTTCCCCATACAGCAGTAGAAGAGGTACTTAAACATAGTTCTGGTATAAATGTAATTATGATCCTACTTGACAGCATTGTACATTTCATTATAAAAAAAAAATCAGAGCCGCGGTAAATATTTTACTCTTCTGTCTGCTCTGATTTTGAGAGATTCTCTCCACTCATATCCAGACCGTCTTTCACAATTTTGCCGGTTCCCTTTGAACACAGAAGCTTGATTTATCTCCAGTTAATACAATTTGTTCCTCCTTATTCTATTTTCCTAGTTAAATTCTGCCCCTGCCTATATAATGCAGCACGGGGCACCAATACCAGGAGACCGGGGAACCCATGTAAATCCAGGTACATAACCTAAGCCGAGGGTGAGACAGGAGACCACTACGGCTCTGGTACCCACCTATGCTCCAGGTGCCGTTCACCAAGGCATCTCCACTTTTACACTGTGATCCTCCTCCGTATGGAGATGGCATCACCTCTTTGCATTACACCCGGGGGGCCCTGCCACATTATGCAGAGCACACAGCTGTAATGAGCAAGGTGCCGAGGCCTAGCAGCAGGTGTGGTGACGTCTGCTCAACAGATGTGAGGCACACACAGGGTTACAGAGTGCTCCGCTGCCTGGTCATTGTGTACCTGAGACAGACGTGTCATAACTGTCAGACACAACCGGTGATGTCACTGGCTGGATTCCACGTGCCGTGCATGTTGAGCACATATCAGCTCTTTATGTATTCTCCTTAGTGAGAGATTTCCTTTTGAGGAGATCATCCCTCCAGCTACATGGGCAGTATACACAGACGGACTACACGGGATGTCTGTAGACCATGGAAAATAGATTACATCCAATCAGTCCAATGCTTTACCGTTGTAAACCTAGAATATAGTTAGGGAAATCTCAGAGGAAAGTAAAAAAAAAAAAAAGAAAAATGAAGAGCTCCATGGCCCTTTTATTCTAGACATCACCAGGGGTGACATCTAGTAACATTATCAGAAGATAAAATTCAAGTTGAAATTCTAAATTGTCCAAAAAATCTTGAGCCTTCGTGTTTGCCATTTATAATCTTCCTCCGGGCAAGAATGATCTTCACCCAAAGCTGGGAGATAATATAGTAACATAGTTTATAAGGCCAAAAAAAGCCCTCTGTCCATCCATTTCTTCCTGTTATCCTACAAGTTGATCCAGAGGAAGGCAAAAAACCCCTGTGAGGTAGAAGCCAATTTTCCCCACTTTAGGGGGAAAAATTCCTTCCCGACTCCAATCAGACATCAGAATAACTCCCTGGATCAACGACCCCTCTCTAGTAACTATAACCTGTAATATTATTACCCTCCAGAAATACATCCAGGCCCCTCCTGATCTCTTATAGTGAACTTACCATCACCACCTCCTCAGGCAGAGAGTTCCATAGTCTCACTGCTCTTACCGTAAAGAATCCTCTTCTATGTTTGTGTACAAACCTTCTTTCCTCCAGACGGAGAGGATGTCCCCTCGTCACAGTCACAGTCCTGGGGATAAATAGATGATGGGAGAGATCTCTGTACTGACCTCTGATATATTTATACATAGTTATTAGATCTCCCCTCAGTCGTCTTTTTTCTAAAGTGAATAACCCTAATTTTGATAATCTTTCTGGGTACTGTAGTCCACCCATTCCAGTTATGACTTTAGTTGCCCTCCTCTGAACCCTCTCCAGCTCTGCTATGTCTGCCTTGTTCACAGGAGCCCAGAACTGTACACAGTCCTCCATGTGTGGTCTGACTAGTGATTTGTAAAGTGGCAGGACTATGTTCTCATCACCGCCATCTATGCCTCTTTTGATGCAACCCATTATCTTATTGGCCTTGGCAGCAGCTGTCTGACACTGGTTTCTACAGCTTAGTTTGCTGTTCACTAAAATTCCTAGGTCCTTTTCCATATCAGAGTTACCCAATGCTTTACCGTTTAGTATGTACTGGTGACTTGCATTATTCCTTCCCATGTGCATAACCTTACATTTGTCAGTGTTAAACCTCATCTGCCACTTCTCTGCCCAAGCCTCCAGTCTATCCAGATCCATCTGTCCTCTTCTTTGTTCTCTCTGTGTCCTCTTCATATCTATTCAGGTTTGGAGAATGAATGAGAAGTGACAACCTTGACACCTTATTTTGCTCCACACAAGCCCTTGGTTGACTCTTTTGTATCTCTCAGAAGAGCCTAAAACACGATGGTAGAACATAAAAGGGGCGCAGGTGATGTGTAGACCCTCAGTTAATGGAGATCCCAACTGGGATGTTTCAGTGCCCAGGTATTATTGGATGGAATTTGTATTCAAACATATTGTATAGAGTCCCTTGAACCAGTCATAGTCATACTTCATTTTGGAACAGGTTACACATCTAGAATAGTATAATTCATGTGTGCTGCTCTAGAATAGTCTGCAAATTACACCGCTGGACAAAATAAAGCTAGACAACTACTTGTGTAGATTCACCTGATGCCTGACATCATGTCTTTACCTTCTCGTCAGACATCTCACCTGTAATGAAGGATACATTTTGCTTTTCTACACGAGTTCTGGATTGTACCCAAGTCAAAGCGACATTTGGTGGCTAGGACATGAAGAATGCGTTAAATCACACAATGTAGTGGTGCTTGACAGGTCACATGTATTCTACAGGAGAGTGCTCTAAGGATGTTGGAAAAGTGACTTATGTCTGTTTTATCCGGAAATCATCAGTCAGAGGGAAATATGAGGCAGGAAGTGATTGCCGTAACATGATACATACACTAAACGGTGCCGGGGGTGTAAATCAGACCAATGTTCAACTATCCACTAAGTCTAATACTGATCTGTATTGACTGGGAGATTTAAGTCAGCTGCATAGAGTACACAGAAATTGTGACCACCACAGTCATGTAGGGAGGTCTAAGTATGATGGGTGTTAGGAAACACAGAGCAGCCTGAGGAGGGCAGGAAATAGAGTATAGCGCTGACAGGGAATTAATGTGGAACAACGTTATAAAGTGGTGGCACCAGAAGGAAATGGAGAGCATAGCCAAGAAGGGAAGAAGACTTAATCTAGGGGAATGAGAGGGGTATGGCCAGAAAGGGAAGAAAACAAACTTAGTGGGAAACAAGAAGGACATACACAGGAAGGCTGGCCAGGAGTGAATTAAGATATCTGCGAGAAAATGAAGAAGACCATGGCCAGGAGGAAAAAACGTGGGCAATAAGAGATTAAGAAGAGCATAACTAGGAAGGAATTAAGAAGAGCATGGCCAGGAAGAAATGAAGTAGAACATGAGGGAATGAAGAAGTGTAAGAGGGAAAGATAAAGAGCATGGCCAAGACAGAATGAAGAAGAGCATAGTCAAGAGGAGATACAGAAGACCCAACCTGATGGTATTTAAGAAGAGCCCGACTAGGAGGGAACGAAGAACATAACCAGGAAAAATGAAGACCTAGCCTTGTGTGAATGAAAAAGAACATACATAGAAGGTAATTAAGAAGACCATCAACAGGAGGGAATGAAGAAGTCAATGACCAGTAAGAAATGAAGAAAGCCATGGCCAGGATAGAATGAAGAAGACGATGACCAGGAGAGAATTAAGAAGCCAATAGCCATGAGGGAATGAAGAAAGTCATGGCCAGTAAGAATCGAAGAAAGCTGTGACCAGGAGAGGATTAAGAAGACCATCAAAATGAAGAGCATGTCCAGGAGGAAAAGAAGAAGAGCATAACCAGGAGGGAATAAAGAGCTTGAAAAGGAAAAAATGAAGACCTACGTTTGAGTGAAAGAGAATGAAGAAGACTTAACCAGGAGGGAATAAAGAAGACCATAACCAGGAGGGAATGAAGAAGACCATAACCAGGAGGGAATGAAGAAGACCATCACCAGGAAGGAATGAAGAAGACCATCACCAGGAGGGAATGAAGGAGACCATCACCAGGAGGGAATGAAGGAGACCATCACCAGGAGGGAATGAAGGAGACCATCACCAGGAGGGAATGAAGGAGACCATCACCAGGAGGGAATGAAGGAGACCATCACCAGGAGGGAATGAAGAAGACCATCACCAGGAGGGAATGAAGAAGACCATCACCAGGAGGGAATGAAGAAGACCATCACCAGGAGGGAATGAAGAAGACCATAACCAGGAGGGAATGAAGAAGACCATCACCAGGAGGGAATGAAGAAGACCATCACCAGGAGGGAATGAAGAAGACCATAACCAGGAGGGAATGAAGAAGACCATAACCAGGAGGGAATGAAGGAGACCATCACCAGGAGGGAATGAAGGAGACCATCACCAGGAGGGAATGAAGGAGACCATCACCAGGAGGGAATGAAGGAGACCATCACCAGGAGGGAATGAAGAAGACCATGACCACGAGGGAATGAAGGAGACCATGACCACAAGGGAATGAAGGAGACATCACCAGGAGGGAATGAAGAAGACCATGACTAGGGTGTATTGAAAAAGATTAAAACCAATTGGAAAGAATTAAGATCTTGGATTGGGTGGGAATGAAAAAAGGCAGATATAGGAGGAGATAGTGGTGTAACCCTTATGATCAGCAATATCCATTGTATTTGTTGACACGTTTAGACAGTTCCCGAACTCCAGTCTGTAACCATAAGATTCTTTAATGCAGCTACATTAGTGCGCTGAATTGTGCCCACAAGATGTCCATCTGTGTCTTGTCCCTAAGCCTCAAGGAAGGGTTTATCTCCGCTGGATGATTCCTCAAAGGCAATCAACAATGACCAGAGAGATCACCTTTAATAATAGTGCACCCTAATGAATGATCTCTGTTTGGCTTCTGATTAACTGAGGAGGATCATCAAAGGGAGGAAAACTCTGCTTTGTGTGCAAGTTTGCTTGCCGTCCATCCCCCCATCTGAGGGAACGACGTTTTGGGGCAATTATGAAGAAGGTTTACACCGGATGGACAACGTATTCAAAGAAACCAGGGAGAGACAGGACAAAAAGCTCTGCTTTGTGAACCATATGTCTGTAAAAATAAATTTAGTTGGAGAACCGCGCGCAGTGACGACTGCTGGCTGTGGCTCTGCTCCCTGAACTTGCATGAACTCTTGTAATAAACTCATGGGCAATTTTTAGATTTCGAGTGGGTGACTGTTCGGTTCGCTTGCTTCCACACACGCAGCCATGTAGCCCATCGTATAAGTGAGAGGTCTGTCATCATGAACGACCATCTTTGCACCTCTTAGAAATAAACTCGTTAATATAAGGTGCCGATCATGCGAGCGTTGACCTAATATTCCACATCGCTGACAGTGAACATAGCTTCATCTTCTGGCTGAAACGAGCCATTGAGTGCCTGGTCTTCTTCCGTTGTGTAGATGGAATACCACTGACCATCTCTAATTATAAACCATTTTCTGCTGAACTGTCAGATCTCTAAATCAGATGTCCAATTAAGAAATTGCACCTTCTTTGTTTAATTGGAGGGGAGGTGGAGGATCACCCCCTTCCCTCTTTCTCAATGAAGTCATATCTTTGCTTAATTAGGATGTTCCATCTATTGTAATGTGGACCGGACTTCTTCGTTACCACTCGGCAGGATGTCTCACGTTATCCACTGTTAATTTTAAATTGGTTCTCTCTTTTTCTCGCCTGTTTTGTTGGGCTTAGGTGATTGTGGGAAGACCAACAGGGCATTAATTACAGCTGAATGACAGAGCCGGGGTGGAGGAGGCCGCGCTGAGCACCGGGGACAGTTTACAGGAACATTACTAAGCGATCGGTCGGAGATGATCACTGTTGTCATAGGTTAGCTGCTGTCTGAGATTGTAAAAATGCCTGATGGTGGTTGGAAAGAGGCTTTTACTTGTCCACAAGGGGCTGTTATCGAAGGTATCCGGTGGGAACCATGGAAATGTGAATGGCCATGGACGTTGTCACAATGTTATAGGACATTTTCCATCTTTTTGTGGAGCTACAGAACGGACAGCACACGGTGTCCAGATTTTTTGAAGACCCATTGAAATGAATGGTTTTGCATCCTATTAGCAAAAAATGTGGATCGGATGCGGACCGAAAATACGATGGTGTGAGTGCACCCTTAGAAGTAGTCCTTCTAGGAAAAAAAAGTTCCATTTCCTATGAAACATGTCAAAAAATGTTTTGCTTGCATTCCATACAGATCGAAGAGAAAAAGACCTGTGTAAGCCTCAGGAAGACAATGGTGGCACCCAGATCTACTGGGCCCATAGATCATTATACGACCCTGTAAGATTTGTGTGGGGCCCTCATGGCCCTGTGTATGATCTGGTGATCAGAGATGTAGCCAAAGTAGCAATCCTAAGGCCCAAGAAGACGTCACTATTATAAACACATGGTAGGTGGCGGACCTGTTACAAAATCAGTCCTCTGCCTCTATTGGTCCCTGTGGTCACATGACTGATCATGTGATTGCCGGCGGGATCCCTGCACACAGAGGCAGCACAGTCCTGGCCCTGACAGCTGTCACTATACCAGGACTAATAAACTGGGGCAGTGAAAAGCAAGATCCTTAAAAAAAAAATCAAAAAACAGTAATGAAGTAACCCGGGGCTGCTTTCCTATCTTTTGGGGAAAGATGGTGAAAATAAACAAAAAATAATAATAATAATAAAATGTAGGAAAACAAGCAAAAAAAAAACAAAACACCACCCCCACTTGATACCGCAGCACCAGCACCAACCCATTAACCTAAACGGTACACATAATTGCCGAAGTCACAGCAGTAGTCCAATAATGTAAAAGATGTACTTGGACCAAAATAGTCTGGACCTCAACTGGTTAAAAATTGTATATGTAATTATATATGTAATATGTTAAATATTACTTGAAAAATGTAAAAAAAAAAAATGAAAAATATTTTTACAAAGTATTCAATATTTAAATGGTAAATGTTTTTAATAAAATAATAATGTAAAAATATAGACGTTTATGAATAAAAACTATAACTCCCTCTAGAAAAAAAGATCATATATATATTATATATACATACACATATATATATATATATATATATATATATATAAGACAGGAAACAAAATTTGTGCAGAATTTTTTTTTCCGCAAAAAAAACCTGCACTAATGGTTCATCCGCCCTATACACTGCTGGTAACCGGGCTGTGGGCTACATCGCCTCACACATATTATCATATCACTGCTCGTAATTGAGCCATAAATATCCTGACCATGGTATCTGGGGACTCTACATTTTAAAATAACCTTAAAAACCTCCTTATATAATTAAATGTCTCAAGACGTGAGAAACCTCCGATAGATTTAAATGTTAATGTTCTAATTTACCTAAATCCTGTTTTTTTTCAGTACATTTCTGTGCAGCTTCTCTCCAGATTTATATTTTTAATATATTAAAAAAAAAGGTTAAAAAACACCAGGGATCGTCATGCTTCCTGTCAAGAGTTTTTCATAGAAATACAATGCCAGAAAAGGTGGTGGAGATCTGCATTTTTCAGCATCTGGGTCATTCCTTCCTTGTATCTCTGGTATGATATATAAGAGTTTATTCATTTTACCTGCAGCTTACCCTTTTTGTTTTTTGTTTTTTTTTTTTGTATAGATTTTTTCCATTTTTATTTTAATTATAAATTCATAGTTTTGTTTCATTATGTGGATTTATTTTAATGTAATATATTTTTTAATTATTTGTAAAGGCAGAATAATATTTTTTTTCTCCGTGCCCATGGATGGGGGGAAGAATTTTACATTACATTTTTTTCTTAAACTTTTAATGGACATGTTGGGCAATTTTGCCCATTGTAGTTAAGCCGTCAAACAATCATTTACAAATCTATTATATAATTAAAAAAATAGAAATAGCTGTATGTTATGCATACCATGTCGTGATATCAGATTCACAAAATGCCCCAATAGTAAAATATATTTTTGTCGCCCAATATATGTGTGCAAGACAAAAAAAAAAGAAATAAAAGTGCTGTTCTTAATTCATATTGGGGGGTGTTTGTGCTTTTTATTTCACTATTAACCTTATTGGATTTTTGCGTCCTTGTGCTGCAGATCTCTACCACTTAACACGTGAAGAAAGGGTGTTGAGGGGGTGGAAAGCAGGACAATCATTAAAAATAATTGTATATATATATCTCCGCACAGGGGACATAGATTATTAGTTTACATTATTGTTATTAGTATAATATACATTTGCAGAAGACGTCTTTTTCTTATTGCAGCTCCCACTTGGTGGTTTTTCCTTACTATATTAGTTCAGGTTTTCTGATATCAGTGATCATATTTTTGGATCATATGTGATCCAAAAAGTTTTAACTGTTTCTCATGATCATCGTCCATACATGGGTCAAAGTAATCAGCCAATTAGATGCTGTGAATGGCCAAGAGTACAGTAAGACAACCAATTGTGAAAATATCCATGTGTTCACACTACAGCCCACTGTGTTTTCTAGTGACATCACAATCTTGTATACATTCCAGTGACATCACAATCTTGTATACATTCCAGTGACATCACAGTCTTGTGTACATTCTAGTGACATGACAGTCTTGTGTAACTCTAGTGACATCACAGTCCTGTGTACATTCTAGTGACATCACAGTCCTGTGTACATTCTAGTGACATCACAGTCTTGTGTAACTCTAGTGACATCACAGTCCTGTGTACATTCTAGTGACATCACAGTCCTGTGTACATTCTAGTGACATCACAGTCTTGTGTAACTCTAGTGACATCACAGTCCTGTGTACATTCTAGTGACATCACAGTCTTGTGTAACTCTAGTGACATCACAGTCTTGTGTACATTTCTAGTGACATCACAGTCCTGTGTACATTCTAGTGACATCACAGTCCTGTGTACACTCTAGTGACATCACAGTCTTGTGTACATTTCTAGTGACATCACAGTCTTGTGTACATTCTAGTGACATCGCAGTCCTGTGTACATTCTAGTGACATCACAGTCCTGTGTACATTCTAGTGACATCACAGTCTTGTGTAACTCTAGTGACATCGCAGTCCTGTGTACATTCTAGTGACATCACAGTCCTGTGTACATTCTAGTGACATCGCAGTCCTGTGTACATTCTAGTGACATCACAGTCTTGTGTACATTTTAGTGACATCACAGTCCTGTGTACATTCTAGTGACATCACAGTCTTGTGTACATTTTAGTGACATCACAGTCTTGTGTGCATTCTAGTTTATCACAGTCTTGTGTGCATTCTAGTGACATCACCATCCTCTGTGCGTTCTAATGACATCACCATCCTCTGTCTATTCTAATTACATCACCATCCTCTGTCTATTCTAATTACATCACCATCCTCTGTCTATTCTAATTACATCACCATCCTCTCTGTCTATTCTAATTACATCACCGTCCTCTGTCCATTCTAATGACATTACTGTCCTCTGTCTATTCTAATGACATCATCATTCTTTGTTCATTCTAATGAAATCACCGTCCTCTGTCTATTCTAATGACATCACTTTCCTCTGTCTATTCTAATGACATCACTGTCCTCTGTCCATTCTAATGACATCACTGTCCTCTGTCCATTCTAATGACATTAATTTCCTCTGTCCATTCTAATGACATTACTGTCTTCTGTCTATTCTAATGACATCACTGTCCTCTGTCCATTCTAATGACATTACTGTCCTCTGTCTATTCTAATGACATTACTGTCCTCTGTCTATTCTAATGACATTACTGTCCTCTGTCTATTCTAATGACATCACTGTCCTCTGTCCATTCTAATGACATCATCATCGTCTGTCCATTCTAATGACATTACTGTCGTTTGTCCATTCTAATGACATCACTTTCCTCTGTCCATTCTAATGACATCACTTTCCTCTGTTCATTCTAATGACATCACTTTCCTCTGTTCATTCTAATGACATTACTGTCCTCTGTCTATTCTAATGACATCACTTTCCTCTGTCTATTCTAATGACATCACTTTCCTCTGTCCATTCTAATTACATCACTGTCCTCTGTCCATTCTAATGACATTACTGTCCTCTGTCCATTCTAATGACATCATCATCGTCTGTCCATTCTAATGACATTACTGTCGTTTGTCCATTCTAATGACATCACTTTCCTCTGTCCATTCTAATGACATCACTTTCCTCTGTCCATTCTAATGACATTACTGTCCTCTGTCCATTCTAATGACATTACTGTCCTCTGTCTATTCTAATGACATCATCATCGTCTGTGCATTCTAATGACATCACCATCCTCTGTCCATTCAAATGACATCACTTTCCTCTGTCCATTCTAATGACATCACCGTCCTCTGTCCATTCTAATGACATCACTGTCCTCTGTCCATTCTAATGACATCACCATCCTCTGTCCATTCTAATGACATCACCATCCTCTGTCCATTCTAATGACATCACTTTCCTCTGTCCATTCTAATGACATCACCGTCCTCTAGCTCCATCACAATCCATTGTGCTTTCTCACAACTGCACCATCCTATGTTCTTTCTTTTGACATCACAGTGCTATCCATTGTAGTGACATCACAATCTTCTTTGCATTCAAGTGCACCACCATCTTGTGTACACCCTAGTGACATCCCCATAGTCCATTGAATCGCCATCTCCTGTGCCTTCTACTTTTAGTGCCTGCAGGACACCCCCCAGCACATTCTAATTTTACTAGAATGCAGTATCAGCACTCATGAGGAATATTTCCACTGTACAAAACTCAAGGACCAGTCAAGTGCCGCGCCACCGGATGGGATCAAAGAGCTGATCCGAGAACGAAGCCACTAGAGCATCGCCGCCTGTCCTCGGCTGTGAAACGTTGCGATCCTTATTTATTCCTTCCCATCACGATCTCGCAGCGGAACTAGACACAAGCCCAGATACTGATTTGTCTATTTCAGTCACATTTGTTAAATTTTGTATCACCACATATGCAGATCCGAGCACAATGGCAGAACGAGGCGGCTGGCACAGAAACAGCGTCAGCTGCTCCGAAAGCACTTTTGTTTTCTACCTGAGAGAAAATAAAATGAACCTTACTCCATCATTAAAACTGGCAATCTGGCCCTTGTATGGAGAGAAGGCTTGTGTAATCTCTTGTACCTGTCACCTCGCTGTCGCTGACACACTTTCACGCTAGCTCTGATCGCTCGTGCTACTTCCTGCGTAGGTGTTCCGACACATCCCCGGCTCTTGATCATGGTGAAGTTTTATCAGACAAAGCCAGGGTTTGCTCAGCCCTCCTGTTCCATCGGTAACTCGCAGCCCTTGGGGCCTCATTTGAATGTTCGCTTACTGAAGTCATTAAGTGACTCTCTCTCACATCCATTTTTCTTTGTGCACATGCATGTAGGAAGCAGACACCCTGCAACCAAAACTTATTCCCTCCAACTAATGAGCGATAACTGTTAATTAGGAGAACCAATTGGTCTATTGATGGCCAGGGAAGATAGACAGAAATTATCTGTTGGGTTCAGTCATCTTCACAAAGAGCCCCAAGGCATTGAAACGCCTGATAAAAACTTCATGGGTATCTGCCAAGATTTGGTGTTAAGAAGGGGCCGGCTACCGCTCCATTAAAAATATGACTTAATTTACAGATAGAGCCAGCTGAGCGAGGACTGTTGGAAGGATTAGTCATCGCCTGTTACACAACTACGCCGAGCGTCACCCGGAACGGCTGATTATTTTACAATAAATTATCCCTATCCCTAATTTCCCAAAAGTGGCCAATTCCGAGATTGTCTTTTTTTTAGTCAGTGATTTTTTCTTTTTTGGCAATTTAATGGATTGAAATTAAAGAGGACCTTTCACCACTCCTGACATGTGGTAGCTTCATGCATTCCCCACGTACAAACAATTCTGGAGCATCTATTCTTATGTCTCTATGTTGTGCCATTCCTTTATTATTTGCACTAGAAGTTATATGTGAATTGCTATTTGTCTTCAGTAAAGGAACAGAGGGGAGGTGACCAGTTGGGGGTGTGTCTCTGCACAGTCTGAACATGGCAGCACTGATTGGATAGAGTCAGTCTGTGCAGGTACACACCCCCAACTGGTTACCTCCCCTCTGTTCCTTTACTGAAGACAAATAGCAATTCACATATAACTTCTAGTGCAAATAATAAAGGAATGGCACAACATAGAGACATAAGAATAGATGTTCCAGAATTGTTATTACATGGGGAATGCATGAAGCTATTAAAACAGTAATGTCAGGAACGGTGAAAGGTCCTCTTTAACTTTCAGATATAGTCAGAATGCAGAAAAGCTAAGACCACGTTCACACTTGCAGTCAACGTATCAGGTTTTCAGACCATTTCCCAAATGTGTCACCCAGTGTAAACCATGGGATCAATCGTACGTGATATCATGGATCATACGTATGAACAAACTGGACGACCAGTTAGTCAGTTTTATTGGTAAACAGTTTGCCGAATTCGGCTATTCATGGCATAAACGTGCAGTTTTGTTCGATTTTCAAACATGGCCGACTCCATTTTCAGCAGTCAAGTCTGCCATCAGCCATCGCAAACAATAGTTCCCAATAGTTTATTCAAAAAACAGTCGGGCCGAAATGGATGAAATCGGTGCCAATATTAAAATCCCAGAAAACCCTCTTAAGGACCTTCATATGGACAGATGAATTAGCCAAACTAGCAACTGGATCGTTTGTGCAGCCTTTCATTTACATTTCGACTTCTTTGTCAGCTGATCAGGCGACCGTACCCAAAGGCTAATGATCAGGAATCGTTCCTTTCAGCTAATAATCATCCCTTGTAAAAAGCTCTTAACTTTTTTATGCATTTTATTTTATTAAGTGCTAATATCTTTTACATTCGCATTTAAAAAAATATTCACCAAAATTACAAGGAAAAGTGAGATCTTCTCAGCTTTTTAACTTCTCTCTGGAATGTCAAAATGTGCTATTAATTATTTAACAGAAAACCCTTCAAAAATTAAATAAAAGCAAAAACAGGGAAAATAATATAATTTACTAAAAAGATTTAAATGAAAATTATGGAGCTGTTATTTGTCTTTACATTTTCAAGGTCAACTTTAATTGCCGACAATAAGGGCAGTTATTTTTTATTCTTGCATTGTACTCAATCATTTTTTCAATTTGTCTTTATTAAAAAATATTGATCCCCTTTCTGTGTACAGTCTTGAGATTCTCTAGTAGCAGGATCTGTATTTTTACTGTGTTTCATCAGGCAACTTAGCTGACGGCTCCTGATCACCTACCTCCTAAGCACTCATTATAGCGCAATTCTCACTGAGAAAAATGGGGCTTAAATAAATGTTTATGGCTTTTTAGTAAATTAGAGAAAAGCGTAATTAGATGACTGGCGCAAAGTGTAAGTACAATTCACACAAATGAAAACAAAGTTAAAGAAGAACTCCCGCAAAAAAAGTTATTCCATGTCCTGCTAGAAATGTACATGATGTAATCTGTAGTGAATGTAATTTTCTTACCAGTGTCTGTATTTGTGAGTTATATCTCCGTGATGTTTCTCATCTGTGTCATGTGACCAGGAATCAGACTCACCAACTCACACATAGACATTATGTGTGGACAGGAAGTCTATTTCTCTATGCATTCCTGTAGGAGCCTCACTTTTAGTCTCATAGGAATGAATAGAGCAGTTACTGGCTTCCCGTCCTGTATCAGTTGGTCACATGACCCAGTTACAATAATAAGAGAGGGGATAACTCACAAATACAGTCTCTGATAAGAAGATTACATTTACTATAGATTATATTATGCACCTTTCTAACAGGTCAGAGAATAAACATTTTTGTGGGAGTTCTTCTTTAAGGATGCATTCACATCACTATTTAACTTTCCATTCTTCTGACCCATCAGAAGAACAGAAAAAAAAGCAGATTTGTTATTTAGAGCATTGGTTATGATCAGTTTCTATCAGTTTGTGTCACTTCCGTGACAGGTCAGCTATTTTTGGCAGGAGAAAAAGTACTTTTTTTCAGGACTTTTTCTCCCGTCAAAAATAACTGATCTCTGGTGGAGGTGGCACAACCTGATAATAACAAGATGCTCAAAATAACAGATTTATTATTGAATTTTTTTTGCACAGATCAGAAGAACCGAAAGCTATGGTGATTACAGAAGGACTGAATATTTATAATAAAGACCAGCTGAAAAAAATTATTTTATCCCAAAATGAGTAAAATGCAATCATTAAAAAAAGTTGCCCCCGACGGTGTACCAGCAAGAGGATCACAAATACAGATGTTCTCTGCTGATTTATATAGACACAGCCTTCCCATGGTCTTCTCCCAATTAGATGATTTCATCTGCTTATTGCTTCAAATATCTATGTTGTCTTAAACCCTCCAGTGAAAAGCCCAAGAAGAAGTTGAGGAGAACACCATTCATATGGCCACCAAGAATCAAAAGTCATCTCAAACTCTCTTTGGTGTCTTTCATGCTAAGATGAATTCATTAGTTACCATAGATTTCTTAACTAGATGCATTAGCATAATGGTTATGGAGACCAAATGTGAATATTATTTTCTACAAAAAAATAGAAAGTAGGCCATACATGTTAGAGGAAAGTCAGCCAAACCCACCAGAGGAAAGAAGGGTCTAGCATGTTGGATTTCAGCATGCCCCGGCCTTTCTTCCTGCAGGAGATAAACCACAGCCAGAGGTATATGGCTTCTACACTTTTCCCTCTCCATTAAAAACCAAGAGAGCATGCAGGTGTATGGTGAGGTATAGCTGTTTAAATGTTCGACTGACATGTGTCTCAGATGTACAGGCAGTAGAGATGAGCGAACGTGCTCGTAACAAGCACTGTAGCGCTCGGCTCCCGGATCCGTCAGGTGAGGAGGACGGATCCGGATGCCTGCGCCCATGCGAGCGCAGGGGAGACGAGTGCTACAGTGCTCATTACGAGCACGTTCGCTCATCTCTAACAGGCAGCTTAAAGGGGTTGTTCCACGAAAAATATACTAAAGTTTTCAAACCAGCACCTGAATCTGAATACTTTTATAATTGCATGTAATTAAAAATTTTGCATAGCCACTGAGATATTTAATAAAATGTATCTGTATAGCGCCACCTGCTGTTTGTTTTTTTCTTGTTTCTTTGACCTGCTCACTGAGATGGCTGCACATGCTCAGTTTCATCCTTCAACTGCCTCCTGAGCTGTGATAGGGAGAGCTGAGACACGCCTCCTGAGCTGTGATAGGGAGATCTGAGACACACCTCCTGAGCTGTGATAGGGAGAGCTGAGACACACCTACTGAGCTGTGATAGGGAGAGCTGAGACACGGCCCCTTAGCTGCAGCAGAAAAGACACTCCCCTGAGCTGTCAGCTTGATATAAATCTAGCAGAGCAATGAATGTGGAGATCTGTGGATCCATGTGAGGTACAGGGCTGGTTCTAGTGTTGTTAGAAAGAGGTAGTCAGGTACTATATGATGTCTGATTTTCATTTTTTGCATTAGTCATGGGATATCCCCTTTAAGTATATTTGGTCAGAATGTTTGTTCTTCGAAAACACCATAAGTCCATGATACTATTTTCTTGATGGTCCAGCTGTATATTTCTAATAGAATGTGTCCTCAGAAGATGCCATCAGTCATTACTACCTGTAAAATAAGTATTAGATATCTTGTTTACCTTTTTTTTCTTTTAATATACAGCCCTGTCGAGTTGGAACAAAAGTACCAATGTCAACTCCTCAAAATAAAGAGTTGACATTCAAAATAAAAATATTAAATTATTACATGTTGTTTATATTGTATTAATAGCTCATTGTGTACTTATCGTATTTTTCGCTTTATAAGACGCACTTTTCCCCCCCAAAAGTAGGGGGGAAATGGCCATGCGTCTTTTAAAGCGAATACTAGTGAGCGCTTCCATTATCTGAGTTCTGATAGGGCATAGTGGGCTGATCTGAGGTCTGATGGGGCACAGTGGGCTGATATGGGGGCACAGTGGGCTGATATGGGGGCTGATGGGGGCATAGTGGGCTGATCTGAGGTCTGATGGGGGCACAGTGGGCTGATCTGAGGTCTGATGGGGGCACAGAGGGCTGATATGGGGGCACAGTGGGCTGATCTGAGGTCTAATAGGAGCACTGTGGACTGATATTGGGGGCACAGTGGGCTGATCTAAGGTATGATGGGGGCACAGTGGGCTGATCTAAGGTATGATGGGGGGCACAGTGGGCTGATCTAAGGTATGATGGGGGCACAGTGGGCTGATTTGAGGTCTGATGGGGGCATAATGGGCTGATCTGAGGTCTGATAGGGCATAGTGGGCTGATCTGAGGTCTGATAGGGCATAGTGGGCTGATCTGAGGTCTGATGGGGCAGAGTGGGCTGATATGGGGGCACAGTGGGCTGATATGGGGGCTGATTGGGCTGATTTGAGGTCTCATGGGGGCTGAGTGGGCTGATCTGAGGTCTGAGGGGGGTCTGAAAGGGCTGATCTGAGGTCTGATGTGATGTCCTGAAATTTATGGGGGGTCTAATATGAAGTCTGATGAAAAATATTTTTTTCTTATTTTCCTACTCTAAAATCTGGGGTGCGTCTTATCATCGGGTGCGTCTTATAAAGCGAAAAATATGATATGTACGTAATAATTTTTTAAAATTTTGAGATTTCAATAAAAAATTACCCTATAAATAGTATCTGATGGCAGCAGAGGCAAGATATGATCATTTTCATATATTTTCCCAGAAATCCAGAGGAGCATTGACTGGCTTATAATCCTCCATAAGGAGAAATAGTACCCCAACCTAAGGCTACAAGGCAGCCAAGCCAATTTTCTTTGCTCAGCTGTATGGGCATTTACCCAGAAAGAGCAGGGTTCCTGGTATGAGACACTCAGTTTTCCTTTCCTTTTGGAAAGACATTAGCTTGCATGTCTTTTTCCAGATAAGCATTATGTGGGGACATAAGCACGGCAACAGATGAAAAACCTCATAATGAAACAGCACTGACTAAACAGTTTTAGGCTACCACCTAAAACTTAGTGTATAAAAAATAGGAGAAAATTGATCTATGAAGCACAAGGAGGTATGTATAAATATATACATATTACTGATGAGCAAATTAATTCAGTTTGGGATTCATCTTGAACTTTCCAAAAAAATTGGATTCTAATAAACCCAAATTTAAACCATTAATGTCAGGCAAATTATGACGAAGATCACACACATGAAAAATGTCCAATTCTGCTTTCTTTTAAAAAGGAAAAGAGACATGCAAGCTAATCTCCTTTCTAAAAGGAAATAAAAAGAGAACGTCTCATGCAAGGAACCCATGTCTTCATCAGTAACTACCCTTTTAAACAGAGCTGTTCAAAAAAAATTGCTTGCCTGCTGGAGGAGCTTTGGTTGGGGTACTATTTGTCCTGAGTATGCATGAGGGGTATTGTAAGCCAGTCAACACTCCTCTGGGTTTCTTGGAAAAATATATGAAAATTAGCACATATTACATCTGCTGCCATCAGATAGGCTTAGCTGTCTTTTCCTTTTTAAAGGAAAGCGAATTTGAATATCTTTCCCAGAAATCCAGAGGAGTGTTGGCTGGCCTACATTACTCCACACACATACTAACCATACTAGAGGCTCTCCTTAATGATAAAGTGTACTCTCAAGACAAAGCATATATGTATATATTGTCTATAAACCCAGCATACTAGTCTCGCTCTCTGTCTGGTATCTGTTTTATGTTAATTGTCTCTCTCAACTCCCTGTCTCTTGCAGGACATCATTGCTGCGAACATATCCAAGACTGATCCTCCCCGTGCATAGCCTTGTGTGCCTTGCTGCCTTTGGACTGGCTCTCCCTTTAGCCATCAGTCTCTTCCCCCAGATGTCTGAGGTAAGTGCCGACTCAACCTGCTTCTATTATCCAGCTTCTGGGTTCCCAGTACTTTGGGAGCTTCTCATTGGGTCTAGTTTCTCCCTCTATATGAGCTGCCATGCAAGGTAAGATTTAATATTATCTTATATAATATTTTGAAACACCCTGATAAACTAAACTGAAAATTTTCAGTACAACAGTACTAACTGAATCCACTAGCATCAACATAACTACTATAATAATTCCTACTATGTACACACATATAACTGCTATAATACTGCTCCTATGTACAAGAATATAACTACTATAATACTATCTCCTATGCACAAGAATATAACTACTATAATACTGCTCCTATGTACAAGAATATAACTACTATAATACTGCTCCTATGTACAAGAATATAACTACTATAATACTGCTCCTATGTACAAAAATATAACTGCTATAATACTGCCTTGTGTGTATAAGAATATAACTACAATAATACTACTCCTATGAATAAGAATATAACTACTATAATACTACCTCCTATGTACAAGAATATAACTACTATAATACTGCTCCTATGTACAAGAATATAACTACTATAATACTATCTCCTATGCACAAGAATATAACTACTATAATACTGCTCCTATGTACAAGAATATAACTACTATAATACTGCTCCTATGTACAAGAATATAACTACTATAATACTGCCTTGTGTGTACAAGAATATAACTACTATATTACTGCTCCTATGTACAAGAATATAACTACTATAATACTGCCTCCTATGTACAAGAATATAACTACTATAATACTGCTCCTATGTACAAGAATATAACTACTATAATACTGCTCCTATGTACAAGAATATAACTACTATAATACTGCTCCTATGTACAAGAATATAACTACTATATAATACTGCTCCTATGTACAAGAATATAACTACTTATAATACTGCTCCTATGTACAAGAATATAACTACTATAATACTGCCTCCTATGTACAAGAATATAACTACTATAATACTGCCTCCTATGTACAAGAATATAACTACTATAATACTGCCTCCTATGTACAAGAATATAACTACTATAATACTGCTCCTATGTACAAGAATATAACTACTATAATACTGCCTCCTATGTACAAGAATATAACTACTATAATACTGCTCCTATGTACAAGAATATAACT
This sequence comes from Rhinella marina, assembly GCA_900303285.1. Lineage (NCBI taxonomy): Eukaryota > Metazoa > Chordata > Amphibia > Anura > Bufonidae > Rhinella > Rhinella marina. The sequence goes on from ONZH01002791.1 coordinate 190,192, forward strand.
ACTATAATACTGCTCTCCTATGTACAAGAATATAACTTATTGCTCCTATGTACAAGAATAACTACTATATATGCTCCTAGTACAAGAATATAACTACTATAATACTGCCTCCTATGTACAAGAATATAACTACTATAATACTGCTCCTATGTACAAGAATATAACTACTATAATACTGCCTGCTATATACAAGAATATAACTACTATAATACTGCTCCTATGTACAAGAATATAACTACTATAATACTGCCTCCTATGTACAAGAATATAACTACTATAATACTGCTCCTATGTACAAGAATATAACTACTATAATACTGCCTCCTATGTACAAGAATATAACTACTATAATACTGCTCCTATGTACAAGAATATAACTACTATACTACTGCTCCTATGTACAAGAATATAACTACTATAATACTGCTCCTATGTACAAGAATATAACTACTATACTACTGCTCCTATGTATTAAGAATATAACTACTATAATACTGCTCCTATGTAAAAGAATATAACTACTATAATACTGCGACTATGTACAAGAATATAACTACTATAATACTACTCCTATGTACAAGAATATAACTACTATAATACTGCTCCTATGTACAAGAATATAACTACTATAATACTGCTCCTATGTAAAAGAATACAACTGCTATAATACTGCTCCTATGTAAAAGAATACAACTACTATAATACTGCCTCCTATGTACAAGAATATAACTACTATAATACTGCCTCCCATGTACAAGAATATAACTAATATAATACTGCTCCTATGTACAAGAATATAACTACTATAATACTGCTCCTATGTACAAGAATATAACTACTATAATACTGCTCCTATGTAAAAGAATACAACTACTATAATACTGCTCCTATGTAAAAGAATACAACTACTATAATACTGCCTCCTATGTACAAGAATATAACTACTATAATACTGCCTCCTATGTACAAGAATATAACTACTATAATACTGCCTCCTATGTACAAGAATATAACTACTATAATACTGCCTACTCTACACAAGAATATAACTACTATAATTCTACTCCTATGTACAAGAATATAACTACTATAATACTGCCTCCTATGTACAAGAATATAACTACTATAATACTGCCTCCTATGTACAAGAATATAACTACAATAATACTGCTCCTATGTACAAGAATATAACTACTATAATACTACTCCTTTGTACAAGAATTCAACTACTATAATACTACTCCTATTTACAAGAATATAACTACTATAATACTGCTGCAATGTACAAGAATATAACTACTATAATACTGCCTCCTTTGTACAGGAATATAACTACTATAATACTGCTCCTATGTACAAGAATATAACTACTATAATACTGCCTCCTATGTACAAGAATATAACTACTATAATACTGCTCCCCTGTACAAGACTATAACTACTTTTGATGTGTCCTCTTTGCAACCTTAGTCATAGAATCAAGTTAGTCATTTTCTAATGGCTCCATTTCATTTACCATGTCTTGTATTGGAAAATGTGAAAAAATTGTTTGTGGGGTAAAAAAAAAAATAAGGCCAAGGTTTTTGGAGTTTTGACATCACGGCTTTCACTGTGTGGTAAAAATGACGTGATGTCCTTATTCTGCAGCTCAATACAATTTACAGCTATACCAAACTTAAAAAAAAAAAAAAAAAAAAAAAATTTTTGAAAAAAGTTTTTTTCTTTGCATCACCCATTTTCTGAAAGCCACAACTTTTTTATATTTTGGTCCACAGAGCTCTATGAGGGCTTTTTTTTGCGGAACGAACTGTCATTTTTATTGGTACCATTTTTGTGGTACGTACAACTTTTTGATCACTGTTATTCAATTTTTTGGGGCAGACATTGTGCCTAAAAATTGTGAATCATTGTTTTTAATTTTTTTTTCCATTACAGCATACACAGAAATATTTTTTTTTAATATTTTAATAGTTCAGGCAAAATCTGATATGTTTTTTTTATTGTTTATAATAATATTCTAATATGTAAAATTGGGAAAGGACGCTGTTTTAAACTTTTAATATTTTGGTGTTTTTTATTTTTTTAAACTTTTTTTTTCACTCTATATTTAATAACTATCACTCCCTTTAGGAGGCTAAAACCTGGGATCTTTTAATCCCTTGTCCTATTTACCCTATCAGAGATCTATTAGGATTAATAGGATTGTGACACTCTCCCTGCTGAGCTCTGCCTTGTGCATGGCTTAGCAGGAAGTTTACCATGGCAGCCCTGGGAACCTTCAGCAGGCCACAGGCTGCCATGGTAACCAATTGGAGCCATGTGATTTCACTGCAGGAGCCGCATCCCTCTGCGTTGACCCACAGATGCAGTGATCACTGTTGATAGCATCATCTGAGTGGTTAAGTGACGGGGTTTGGCGCAATCGCCGTTCTCTGTCATTGCCCCTGGTTGCCTGCTGTATTAAACATACAGCTCTCGCGACGTATGGAGCGGTCTCTCACTGCAGCAGCCTGCTCCATACAATTTTCAGTGCGTAATGCCGTACATATGTGCCAAACGTAAGGTCCACCGTACAGACTTAAGTGGAGCACCATGGGGGTCATTTATTAACCTCTTCATAACTTCAGCAGATCTACCGCCAGATATAAGGGCTATTAGGACACCAGTCTTTATAAATGACCCCCAATGTATTTTCTGCATCCAGATTGGCATGAAATGCACACTAGAGAAGTACAATATTTATCGCCCTTTTGTATTCAAACAGCGGGTCCAGAACATACCTGTTTTTTTTAGGATCGGTACATTTTTGTAAAGCAAAAATCTAAAAATCCCATTCACTTTCATGTAACATGTTTTTCATACAAACCCGGGGTACACTGAGGAAACTCATTCACCTGGATAAAATACATCACGAGTATCTACGCGACACATTCAGATATCAACACCACATATCTCCAATTACTTCAGAACGGAAAACACATTTATTTTAATTATGCAAAATCATTTACAAATGGATTTGGCCTTTAAACAGCTTTCAATTGAAATTCCAGCCTGTTTTCAGAAGAACGGGGGACGTGTTAACCATTGCCTCGTCATCTGTTAATGGGTACTGATATTCTAGATGTTTATCCGTGCTGGACTTCATCGTTGACTTGGTCATTTCAGTCCTGTAACGTCTTTCCATCCGGAAAGTTTTTTTTTTTTAACATATTTCAATTACGTAAAGATAAAATAAATAAAAGTGACAAAAACATCTTGGTTTGTTTTCTTCTAGTTGATGAAGGTTGCGGCGTAATTAATTGAATGATTACTTTGTAGCAGAGTCATAATGTTCCGTGAAGGCATCAGTAAGCGACACCTGCTCTTGCCCCGTGGGCCGGCCAGACGTTGCCACTTTTTTTTTCCGCCCCGTTACTGTTCTCTTAGAGCTGTCTTTTTCCCTTTAACGTTGGTGTCAGCTACCCAACAACATCATGTGAATTCACTTTGTCTCGTCGAGCTCGCCAAGAATTCTGTGGCCAAGAGCCCTGAGCTCCCTCAAATGTGCCGGGAATGCCAAGTGCCCAGATGCAATTAGAGCTTTCATTTTTTTAGCATTTTCTTTTTCTATCAATGTCGTACAAATGTACTCTTCCCTCAGTACGTTCAGTCTGTGTTGGCTCTATTACCGCAGTCTGAGGTCATATGGCCATCACTGATTTTTATGATTAGCGAAATGATTAATAACAACATTTGAGAATTAATGAGACTGCTGCACCGAGGAGAAATGTATCGAGATCCAAGAACAAAACAAGTGTTATTCCCTCTGTTTTCTTTTTTCCTTTTTTTTTATTTATTTATCTCCCGCCTCTCATTCAAATTTAATTTTCAATTATGACATGATTCCACTGACTTGGTCCTTTCGAAGGAGTACAGGCATGAGTCCAGGCTTTGTCCTTGATCATGACACCTCCCAACCTCAGTCTCCCTAAACCACAACCCATATCTTTTCATCCCTTATGGGTGAGAAGCGGAGTGTTACCCTTGGACCAGTCAGAAGAAGAGTGATGAAGGGCATCTTCCACATTTGTCCCATAGCAGAGGTCATTGTCCATGGATACATTCTTGTTTTTGAGATTGACCTCCTTGGATGGGACTTCTCTGACCATGACCAGATGCAGTCTTAACATGGAGTGGTAAGATGCAGCTGCACCATCCCAGTACCTGTTTTATATGGGCTAAATATCACTTCTTAATGGAGCATAGTATTGCTTATTTCATCTGCCTATCCCCCCATTCTTCAGATATGTCGCCCTAAACTTACAGCACCTGATATGCAGTCTACCACTTTGCTTCTCTGCAATGAGAGGTTTCTTCCCGCTCTGACAGTCATAATGGATAGTGCCAGAGCAGCCTGCTGCAGCATATTTTTTGGGGATTTACTAAATCTTGTGAGGCCACTCTGTATACTAACTTCAGCCAGAACATGTTCTCACTCAGGCCAGAGTGAGACTTCTATGCCGGCAATGAGAAGATGTTCCAGATGAGGTTAGTACACATTGTGGTCTTCCAAGATCGTGCTGCAGCAGGCCGCTCTGACACTGTCCGCAATTGGATAGCACAAGAGCAGGAAAGCAAAGTAGTTGCCACCTCCTTTTCATGATCAGGCAGCAGTGCTATTTCGCCCATATAATCGCATCACATTTTTTAATATGGTGACTTGGTTTCCCACTGTATATGGTTTTGTTTCTCTTGTCCACACATCCGGTCACCTCATACAGTTTTCTCATCTCTCGCTTCAACTGCACCCCCAAAAACACCAAGCTGGATTGTTATTTCCAGATCTGCTCCAGCCCTTGTATCGCTGGCAGGACCAAGTCACAATCAGCAAAAAGTTAATGAGCCATAGTGCAGCGGGATTATTTCAGGGAGATGACAGTGAACCAGTAATTACTAATTAGATGCAGTTTAACAGGAGGAAAAAGTGAAATCTCCTCTTCACCAACTGTCAATAATTAGTGGAGCTGGTGAGGGTGAAATGTGTCCACAGTTAAAAGGCTGATGCTTTAATCAAGTGACACTTAACAATAGCGCTGTGCCGAGGTTGCCACCGGGATCTCGATGACACCACAGATGTCCCTTTGGTTTAGTGCGGTCAGATGGTGGTCGATGGTTTCCCGCTATGCTGGACCTATGACCATGTCCTGAATATTATCTATAGGTGAGGGGGTATTTGTGAATGATGAGGGCACACACGTACAGAACTGCCACTTTGTGTATAAATTGTATTTTTTTTTTAATTCCCTTTATCATTTGGTCATTTTATCATTGTTGGGGACTGATAACTACTCTTGGTTGCCACCTTCTTTAGACCATTCACAGTTGGACCTTCTGTACACATTTCTTTCTTCACATTGCGACAATCTGAATCGCTGTTTGCAATTTGTGCAGATAGAATTGATCTTTATGTAACTGGACAATGTGTAATACCCAATTTCTCCTGTGGCGTCACTGCAGGGAAATTGATCACTTACTGGTTTATCCACAGATTTCAGCTGATCGCTGAGGATCCCAGTAGGAGGACACTTTGTCATCTGCTTATTGTCAGTGGACCCTTCTAGTAAGTAGTGATTGTCTGAGGTGGAGATCCCCTGTTAGAAGAAAAAGACCCGTATTTGACATGGATTTTCTGGATTAATAGCATGACCCTATGAAGATACAACTACTAATGTATCAGAATGGATTGGAGCTGCAGTGGAGATGATGCCATTCTTATTAACCAGGGCTATACTTGCCATTCTTGGTCTCTAGACAAAAAAGTGTATCAGGCATGTGTGTCACCTGGATCTATAGACAGTATAAAAATCTTCAGTAGTTAGTTGAGATGGCTATGTAAAGGACAGATACTTGTGTGATCCGCCATTGTACCCTAACACTCTCCTAATAAAGTGCTGCTTATGGCTTTGCCAACCTGTACAACTGGACGGACTGACCTATGATGTAAGAATACTATCTCCACTCCTCAACATTGAAATTAAAACATCAAGAAGGACAAGCCATAATGTTATGTAAATCAAGGAAGATCTGCAGGTGATGAAATTTTCAATCACCTAGCTCCACTCGCATATGGGCGGGGCCATAGATCAAGTCATGTGGTATGATTGTGCAATGCCTCCTGTTCGTTGACGCACCAGTTGTCACCACTTGAAGCAAATTGAGATGGACAGAATCCTTGAACAGAGAGACTTTAGTTTCACTCTGGCAGTGAGCTTGAGATGCCAGCGTTGTTCAACATTGCGTGTCTCGGTGGTTGGGAGAACAACGAACAATAGGTGTACAGAGGAGAACCTCTTCCCAGACTGATAATCTGATGAGAAGAATGGCGTCTAGTGATCCATTCTGTACTACAAGTGAAATTTTCACATCCCAAGCCTAGGGCAGCAAACAGTGTCTACACAAACCATCAGAAGGTGTCTGCACTACTTTGGGCTATGAGCCAGACCTCACACCACCGCTCTCAAATGCTATCATGGTACACGTCAAGAAGGCAATATAGACTGGAATGGAGGTCTATCCTCTTCAGCCATGAGTTTGGCTTTTGTCTCAGACGCAATAATAGCTGGAGATTGGTATGGAGACCACATGGACAATACCGTGATTATGATGTGGGTAGCATAATGTATGGTAGCTGGACCCCTCTAGTCTTCAGTTCAGTTACACTAACAGCTAACGGCATTCCATTGATTTGGTTGTGGAACCAGTGATACGGCCATTTTTCAACAGGACAAGGCCAGATTGCATGCTGATGTGCTACTGTGAGATGTTTTGACGTACAACCATGGCCTGAAGTGTCTCCAGACTTGTATCCCATAGAGCACATCTGGGACGTCATTGGTCAGTCATTGCAGAGGGAGCTTCCAGCAGAGGATCTTGATGATTTGAGTGTCCAAGTGCATTCATTGTGGCAGAACATTCCTCAGACAACCATTAATGACCTCACCGATAGCATGCCAAGGCTGTAAGTGCATGTGTTTCTGCACGTGACGCTCACACTCAATACTGAATAAATTCAGACGTTATGAATATTTTGTTTCCATTTTTTTTTTATCATTTGCATATCATTATCATGTCTATCAATCCTGTGATCTCCATAATTCCACGACTTTTCCTTCTTGGTGCTGCAGTTTGAATGTTGAGTGTATGTAAAGTGTATATTACATGAGCCTCCCCCTCCTCATGGACACTCGTCTGCCTGAACTTCACCCTGTGGCTAGTACATTATTAGCGCCGTTTCAGGATCCACCTTAGGCCTTTTCCGTGTCCCTATTGTGTCACTGGGGTAAATGCCATAATTAACCTCTGCACCATAATCTTCTAATCCTTGCAGGATAATTCAGCAAAACTGTTCAACTTTAATTGACGCTAAAGGGAAAAGGAAGCAGAACTCGGAGCCAGGTGTAAAAGAGAGGAACTGGACGCCAGCTGCATACATGTATAGCGCCCCATTGCTGCGCTCTCTTCCACACAAGTGACACTTTCACAAAAGCAATGCATCTCAAACTGTTGACAAAAGAACAGTTTTCAAGTACCGGAAAAACGCTTCTGTCTTATCAAGTGCCTTTTAAGTGCTGCTTTCAAGCCCCATCCCCCGAATGGTTAAGGGCAAGGTGGTTAGCCCGGACTGTCAGATGTCATCTCTTTTCCCTTTGATTCTTAATGGCTTCCAGCTATGGAGAGGCGATCAGTGGCTGCAGGTTCTAGGTGAGAAGAATGTGTCCATGTCACCCGCACACCTGGGGAGAGGTGTAGTACGGATACTTGACATACCTCAGCTTGTAAACATGAAACCCAATCCTGCCCAGTCACATGAATGACAAGGCTAAGGGGGCATTTCCGGACTGTGTAGCAAACAAATAGAAGGCTAATTTTCTGTCCTCTGGCTCAAGTATGGTTGGCTTTACTAATTTGGTGCTAATATTGGGCTAAATTATCGACTTACATCCAGAGCTGCATTCAGAATTCTACTGGATCCATGGTTCAGGGACCACACAGCAGTGGGTGCCTTGTGAAGTTCCTCGTAAACATATTCCACCTTCTAAGAAGTCAACAAATTTGGATCATAAATGGTTCCAGACGGTGTTTTTGTAGTAATTCTCATGGGCAATTCACGCCATTACTGCTGACCACCTATGACCCTCTTTAACAGACATTCCATCACCCGCCCCGCACTCTGCAGTCGGTGCCCCCCCCGCCGCTGTGCACACACACTGACTCAGGCTTCTACGCCCGGTGACCATGTTGCATTTTAAGAACTCTTTCGTGATCAATCGTTGCCTAAGAAATGAGGTCCATGTGGGTCCTGCCTTGTTCTTTAGTTCTGGTATTCCTGTTATTGACCCCGCTTGTGTCTAACCTTCTACCTGCAAAGCGGTTTCAAAGTACGACCCCTGCCCTGCTTCCATGACCACATTTGTTGCTCGTTGACTTGCCAAAACAAATCGAAATTATACTTCATATTGGCTGATTCTAACAGAGACTATTCCAGAGGTAGCGACCTGTGGATTCACTGGGGCCCATACCTCTTTATGAAATGAAGGGAGAAGAACACACGCTCCCTTAGGCTCTGCTCACTGGCCTAGTCCTGCACACAATCCTTTAGAGACCTAATGCATCCACTCTTCTCTGTGATTTGTGACCGATACACATTTTAAGGAAGCCTATTCAATTGCTACAGATGGATCTGGATAGACTGGAGGCTTGGACAGAGAAGTGGCAGATGAGGTTTAACACTGACAAATGTAAGGTTATGCATATGGGAAGGAACAATGCAAGTCACCAGTACATACTAAATGGTAAAATATTGGGTAACTCTGACATGGAAAAGGACCTAGGAATTTTAGTAAACAGCAAACTAATCTGCAGAAACCAGTGTCAGACAGCTGCTGCCAAGGCCAATAAGATAATGGGCTGCATCAAAAGAGGCATAGATGCCCGTGATGAGAACATAGTCCTGCCACTTTACAAATCACTAGTCAGACCACATATGGAGTACTGTGTACAGTTCTGGGCTCCTGTGAACAAGGCAGACATAGCAGAGCTGGAGAGGGTTCAGAGGAGGGCAACTAAGGTAATAACTGGAATGGGTGGACTACAGGACCCAGAAAGATTATCAAAATTAGGCTTATTCACTTTAGAAAAAAGACGACTGAGGAGAGATGTAATAACTATGTATAAATATATCAGGGGTCAGTACAGAGATCTCTCCCATCATCTATTTATCCCCAGGACTGTGACTGTGACGAGGGGACATCCTCTGTGTCTGGAGGAAAGAAAGTTTGTACATAAACATAGAAGAGGATTCTTTACGGTAAGAGCAGTGAGACTATGGAACTCTCTGCCTGAGGAGGTGGTGATGGTAAGTTCACTATAAGAGATCAGGAGGGGCCTGGATGTATTTCTGGAGGTAATAATATTACAGGTTATAGTTACTAGAGAGGGGTCGTTGATCCAGGGTGTTATTCTGATGCCTGATTGGAGTCGGGAAGGAATTTTTTCCCCTAAAGTGAGGAAAATTGGCTTCTACCTCACAGGGGTTTTTTGCCTTCCTCTGGATCAACTTGTAGGATAACAGGAGAACTGGATGGACAGATGTCTTTTTTCGGCCTTATAAACTATGTTACTAATTAGTCAGGAGCATGAAGCGGGACATGAGTGGCTTCTGTGGGTCTTGTTTTTTGAGGGTGCAGTTTTTTTTCTCTAATATTCTTGGGTATCTCCAGATTACAGTGCCATTTGCTCTATTTTTGCTGGATATGCACCAGTAGAATTTCACCGTTCCCATCACATTCCCGTGTAGAAGTCGCCGCACATTCCAGGCCAGATTCCTTGTCCCCTCCTCCTCGCTCAGATCTGTCACCGGGCATCAGAGATTATTTAATACATCTAAACCTTGCCATCTGTTCCACAGTCTGACTGCTAATGTAAATGAGGACAAGTCACAATTACATCACAATAACAAAATAAGATATGAATGTGTATGTCCTTTATGCAGCACTCGCTCTTCTCAAGCTGTCATGTTTTCCCCCTGACATGAGCAGGAAGAACACGAACCTCCTCTCACATGTTGGATTGTGAGCTCTTGCCTAAGATTATCGCACAAAATGACTGCATTTAATGCGCCTTGTGGATATATTATGTGTATCATTTGCTGGATGACAGGTGTGCACAATATGTCAATATAAATAGGCCAAGACATTCAGTTGCGCTTCTCGAAGGGTTCACCCAGTTTCCAACCATGCCCCATCAACGCGTTTCAATTCCTTGCCCCTTCTTCTAATTTGGGGCATTACTCTTCAGTTCGATAACCAATCAAGTTAAAGATTCCTACATCTATACACTCAATGGTTATTTAAGAACGAGGATGTAATTTAGATGTCCTCAAAAACATAGAACTGCACCCAAAGAGTCACCCAACTAAGTGCAGTTTGAGGACATTAAACCTATCCCTCACCTTCTTAGTTATAGGACCATTAGTGTTTCCTACAGCAAGGCTGAGAGGATCCACATGGAGGAGGGGGTATGGCTGCTCCCTTGGTTGTCCTCCTAGTTGAGAATTATGGAGAAAATATTTTGGTAAGAACATTTGACAGCTACTATCCTGTTCTTTGAGGGCTTCTTAAAAATGATCTTCCAATTGTAGTGATGTGTTTGTTACGGACTTTCAGGCTCATGCTAGTTTGGGTAGGTTTGTGGTAATTTAACTCAAGTAGTCAAATATTTTTGCTTAATAGAATTTCGAAAGACCCAAAAACATTTCAGGTGGCATGTTGGGTCAGTGGACAGAACAAAATGAGTTATCTCAGTAGTGTTCGGGGTCAGATTTGTAACTTTTGTTACCATTCCCTCCCATTGTTATGAACACCTTCAACACCTATATTCTCATGACTTCTCAGTTCTTTACATAGTTTTTCCCTTGCACACCAAATCTCTTCTCTTCTACAAACATCTCACTGCCCCCACCTCTGGCACTCCTTTCCACCTTCATCCACATGACCCCATACCAGTTGATTGGCCTGTACTCTTATAGTTAGGAGTCTGACTTTCCATAACCTGGATGTTGTGTGGTGGTCCACAAATGGCACATTACTTACTGTATTTCTTATTTTTGTGACTTTAACCACCAAACTCAAGATAGAAGGTCCTGTGACCACATTAGTACTGAACAGGTGGTCAGCCTCTGAACCAGTATACACAGTATACAATATAGGGAAGAGGGCTGAAAGAGCAAGAACGACATGGTGTCTGCATAGTACTGATACTGCGCATGTGCTGCATCTGCAGTGGACCTTCATTGCCCTCTCCAAATAGAAAATTTGCCTATTAGCATTCAGAGGAAAAATCGAGTCCCCAGTCAATGACAGGAGGTCTAGTTGGAGTCCCCCTGGTTCATGGCAGCAGAGAGGTTAAGTGTCCAGATTCAGAGCAGGCAGGTTGCCCTCCAGACAGATGGATCCAGAATGGAGCCCGCCAAGAGCCCAAGTACTGCGCGCACCTCATAGTGTGGGAGAAGAGGGCAACCATCCCAGCCAGCAGGGTGTCAGCGTCTGTCCGCAGATTGCTTCTGTCTTCTCCCTTCTGGGGTGAATCCTAACAATCCCGATATTCCAGGAGCCTCTAGCCGCACATGCTGCATTGTCTGATGGTGATCATCTCAGTTTTCTAAAATGATTTATATTTACGTCACCGTGTTATCTATAGCGGTTCACAATAGCAGCACTCCCCGGACGGATGGGAACTTACAGCTCTGCTCGTCCTGAACTTCCCGATTCATCAATAGTATGAGTGTAAGATGGCAGCAGGTAGGTCCAGGCTGGAAGCTATGGCTGAACAGTAGGCAGCCCCCTTCTATAATAGTCCTGCCAGTAACACACTGATGTAACGTAGTCGCGGTGGCCAAAGGATGAGCCCTCTCCGCAGAAATTCAGCGGGACTCATGCTGTACAAGCTTCTGCACAAGCGGCCAAAAATAGCATCTGCGGCCTCGCTGTGATTAGTAAGTATGGGCCAGCTGGTAGCACAAGTCTCTCCTACCATCTTTCCACATACTCCCTGTTACAATACAGGCCCTGGCGCTCCTCCCATATGGTGACACCAGCTAGCAACGAGAGCTGCCCACCCTTCATTAAAAGTGCCCAGACTTATTAGACTGATAAACAAAGACGCAGGAATGTAAATGGAAGCATTTGGTTTTCTGCACAAATGTCAGCCTGTATTTTATCGTTATCGTTAATATGGCTATGGCGCCAGCCACATGCTCACGCTTATGGTATAGGGAGGTGCACATAAGTCCTCCTGTTCTTTGTGATTGATGATTTATTTATCTATTGTTTCTTCCACAAGTGACCCAACCTTCACAACCCTAACAGCCGGCTCCTCTGTGCATCTTGCAGGCTCTGTAGAAGTATTAGCCCCCGTCCTAAATGTCTCCTATGATTGCCCATTTATCAAAATGACCTTAGTATTAAGGTCCAAGTCGTCCAAGGCAGGAAACTATAAAATGAAAGGGTAACTTGTTACAGTCCAAGTTAAACTTTGTTCCCTCCTGGTTGGTAGGTCGTTGGGTCCTTCCATGTTTACCGCTGTACGCAGTAGCGTGTCTCTTAGATGCCGTAAATGAAGGTGACCTCTCTGTGTGACAGATTTTCTAACGAATGCCATTGTAAAGGGATGGGATTTTAAGCAATTTTAGGAAACCCTGACAGGATTTCCTAATTTTGAGGTGCCACTTTTAGGGTGCCTTGTTCCACTTTCTCTATCTACAGCTCTGATGGAAAAATGTATCAGGTACTAGACCTAACAAGGACCTTAAAGAGACCCTCCAATTTTCATAAAAAGTACATTAGCTGGGTAATATATGGTCAGCATACCCTGTGCCCCTCTTTTGTCTTACTGAGCCTACAATCTGCCTATTTGTGGTCCTCTCTTATTTCATCTATAATGGCCGCCCGCAGCTCAGATTACCCTAAGCACAGCATGTATCCCCCTCTGCTTTAACACATAGTTGCTCTTCTTCAACCCAATTTAAAATTCTTGTGCAGGTATACACTGTCCCTCCATATCTGACCTACACACCAGGTGGGGTGTTAATAAGAATAGACCCATGCGCATTGTGGCCTCCAAACCTGTCCTGCTCAGTGTCACATCAGGCAGGAGAGTATGGCTCCTTTTACAGGGACAGATTTCCTGTCCATAATGAGCACTGGTTGACCATATAGCAAGTCATGAACATTCATTCTCACAATCACGGGCCTGTAGAAATACCTTTATGTCTGCACAACCCCTTTACTAAAGCTCTTCTGAAATATCAGCCTGATTTCCCAGATCTCCTCCTGAAGAGTCGACCCCTTAGGGTCAGCAAAGGAGCTTATTCCAACCAAACCCTTCTGATTTGATGTCCACCTATTCAATCACGTTTTTTACGAATTTTCACTCACTCATGGGAGACATGGTTAGGTTTTCCTACATGATCTGCTACTTTCAGATCCAGTGTAAACATCTCTTTTGGGTTCAAGACCAGACTTTGACCCTGGTCCAAAATTTTGCTTCTACTCTATACACCTACAGTACGTGGTCATACATTTTGCGCCCATAGTAAGTCTATCCCTTGGTTTCTTAAAGGGGTTATCCCACAAATAGTGTAAAAAATTTAAATCAGACATCATATAGTACATGACAATCTCTTTCTCACAAAGCTAGAACCAGCCCTGTACCTCATATGGATCCACAGATCTCCCCATTCATTGCTCTGCTAGATTTATATCAAGCTCGAAGCTCAAGGGGAGTGTCTTTTCTGCTGCAGCTCAGGGAGCGTGTCTCAGCTCTTCCTATCACAGCTCAGGAGGTGTGTCTCATCTCTCCCTATCACAGCTCAGGAGGTGTGTCTCATCTCTCCCTATCACAGCTCAGGGGGCGTGTCTCATCTCTCCCTATCACAGCTCAGGGGGCGTGTCTCATCTCTCCCTATCACAGCTCAGGGGGCGTGTCTCAGCTCTCCCTATCACAGCTCAGGGGGCGTGTCTCAGCTCTCCCTATCACAGCTCAGGAGGCGTGTCTCAGCTCCTCCTATCACAGCTCAGGAGGCGTGTCTCAGCTCCTCCTATCACAGCTCAGGAGGCAGTTGAAAGATGAAACTGAGCATGTGCGGCCTTCTCAGTGAGTCGGTCAAAGAAATAAGAAATTAAGTGGCACTATAAAGATACATTTTATTGAATAACTCAGTGGCTATACTAAATTTTTAATTACAGGCAATTACAAAAATATTCAGATCCAAGTGCTGGTTTGAAAACTGTAGAATATTTTTTGTGGGACAACCCCTTTAAATTGCAAAAAGTTCTAGAACCATTGGCCATAGAGCTCCAGACATTTCCTGAGGAGAGGAGACATTGACAATGAGAACAGGTAGAGATGACGACGGATGGAAGGTATGTCCTGCATTGCTATGTCTGCAGGGCTTATCTGCATCTGAAGGTGGCAGGTCCAGGTGTGTTTGTACATAAGTGACTGAAAAGCCCGCTGTTTTTCTGGACGAACCCACATCGTGGTCAGTTTATTGTTTATTTAGAGGAGACTAAGGTCACCTGAAAAGTGCAAAGTGCCCTGATGGAGTAGACAGGATGCAGCCTCAGATCTCTCCACGTTCATTGATAAGGATTACCCATTAAGTAAGGAATTTAATTCTTATCTTTTGGACATATTATCTGTATCCAACACAAAGATGGTTGTTAGGCGGAGAAGCTCCGTTATCCATTTCTTTCCCCACAAACAACCTCTATATTTTTTGTGTAGTAGAATTCATATAAAATAACCCAAAACTAATAGTAACTCTCCCGCGATCCTCTTCTCTGTTAGATCCTCTGTTAGATAGATCCTGATTTATTGTTGTGATGGACACTGATCGTCCAATGGTTCCTCTTTCAGGATGGATTTCAGTTTTCTGTTGTGATTGAGCCTCTGTTGACCGATGGGATGGATCCCAAGTTTCTGATAGAAGATTGATACTTCCTGTTAGATTCCCATTTGTTATGGATGCAAATGTTCTGTTCTAAAGGATCCTCTGTTGAGATGAACTCTGTAAGGATGGAATCTCTGTTATAATGTATCCCCTCTTTAAGTTATGGATCTTCGCTCCTGATTATTTGTTGTATTGGACACAGATCCTTTTACGGATCTCCTGGTGTGATAGGCTCTGATCTTCTATGCTGATGGATTCTCTGTTGGAATACATGCCGTCCTTGTGTTGCAATGAATCCTCTCTTCTGATAGACCCAGTGTTGCATTGAACACAGATCATCTGATGGATCCACTTTTGTGATGAATTCTCATTCTCATGCCGTTGGACACTCTGTTGGCATGGACTCTGGTCGCGTGTGCTGATGGATCCTCTGTTGGAAAAGATCCAGCCCTTGTGTCCTCTTGTGTATACTCTGTTGTGATCATCTCTGATTACCTGTGCTGATGGACTCTCTGTTGATATGGACTCTGGTCACCTGTACTAATGGATCCTTTCTTGGAATGGACCTTGTCCTTATGTTGTGATAGATAGTGTCTTCCGATAGCTCCGGAGTTGCATTGGATGCAGATCATCTGATGGATCCTCTGCTATAAATTCTGATCACTTGTGCTGATAGACCCTCTGTTGACATGGACTCTGATCACTTGTGCTAATGGATCCTCTGGGCACATGTACTTTCATCAGTTGTGCTGATGCATCCTCTGTTGGAATGGACTGCGTCATTGGGTGGTGATTGATCCCCTGATAGATCTGATAGATCCTGATCCTCTGTTGCATTGTAAATTTATTCTCATCACTTTTTCTGATGGATCCTCTGTTGGAAAGAACCCCTTGTCTCTGGCGATGGATCCTCTCTTCTGATAGATCCTGATCCTCTGTTGTATTGTAGATGAATTCTCACCACTTGTACTGATGGATTCCCTGTTGACATGGATTACTCGTGCTGATGAACCCTCTGTTGACATGGATTCTGATCACTTATGCTGATGAATCCTGTGTTGACATGGACTCTGATCACTTTTTCTGATGGATCCTCTGTTTCGAAAGGACCCCATCTCTCTATGGTGATGGATCCTCTCTTGGAATGTGTCATTGTGTAGTGATTGATCCCCTGATAGATCCTGATCCACTGTTGCATTGTAAATTAATTCTCATCACTTTTTCTGATCCTCGGTTGGAAAGGACTCCTTCTGTCTGGCGATGGATCCTCTCTTCTGATAGATCCTGATCCTCTGTTGTATTGTAGATGAATTCTCATCACTTGTACTGATGGATTCCCTGTTGACATGGATTACTCGTGCTGATGAATCCTCTGTTGACATGGATTCTGATCACTTATGCTGATGAACCCTCTGTTTACATGGACTCTGGTCACTTATGCTGATGAATCCTATGTTGACATGGATTCTGATCACTTACGCTGATGAACCTTCTGTTTACATGGACTCTGATCACTTATGCTGATGAATCCTATGTTGACATGGACTCTGATCACTTTTTCTGATGGATCCTCTGTTTACATGGATTCTGATCACTTACGCTGATGAACCTTCTGTTTACATGGACTCTGATCACTTATGCTGATGAATCCTATGTTGACATGGACTCTGATCACTTTTTCTGATGGATCCTCTGTTTACATGGACTCTGATCACTTATGCTGATGAATCCTGTGTTGACATGGACTCTGATCACTTTTTCTGATGAATCCTCTGTTTACATGGACTCTGATCACTTACGCTGATGAACCTTCTGTTTACATGGACTCTGATCACTTATGCTGATGAATCCTATGTTGACATGGACTCTGATCACTTTTTCTGATGGATCCTCTGTTTACTTGGATTCTGATCACTTATGCTGATGAATCCTCTGTTTACATGGACTCTGATCACTTTTTCTGATGGATCCTCTGTTTACATGGACTCTGATCACTTATGCTGATGAAATCTGTGTTTACATGGACTCTGATCACTTTTTCTGATGGATCCTCTGTTTACATGGACTCTGATCACTTATGCTGATGAACCCTCTGTTTACATGGACTCTGATCACTTATGCTGATGAACCCTCTGTTTACATGGACTCTGATCACTTTTTCTGATGGATCCTCTGTTTACATGGATTCTGATCACTTACGCTGATGAATCCTCTGTTTACATGGACTCTGATCACTTATGCTGATGAACCCTCTGTTTACATGGACTCTGATCACTTATGCTGATGAATCCTATGTTGACATGGACTCTGATCACTTTTTCTGATGGATCCTATGTTGACATGGACTCTGATCACTTTTTCTGATTGAACCTCTGTTTACATGGACTCTGATCAGTTTTTCTGATGGATCCTCTGTTTCAAAAGGACCTCGTCTCTCTGTGGTGATGGATCCTCTCTTCTGATAGATCCCGATCTTCTGTTGCTGGGACACATTTCACATTGCATGATCTGCACTAAAGAAGAAATAACAAGAGGTTATGGTGTTTTACTGCAAAATCATCATGGTCCTAACATTTGGGTTTACGCAAAAGATATAAAAGAAAACCATCCTGTGGTAATAAAGTTTTAAGCTCTGGTAGCTCTACTGATTGTGAGCTTATTGTACCACAGCCATCAGCTTCCAACACGTGAATATTATTTATTAAGTGGAACACATCACAATAGCCAATGTCCCCTGTTCTAGTGTCCAGACAGTTGGACATCAATGACGTCATCATATGAATGTTTCCACTGATATCTGGGGGCTTTTGTGTAAACTGCAGCTGTGGAAGGGAATCGGCCATTACATGTAATAGACTTGTATACCTGCTGAATGAAGGCTATGGCTTCCAGTCTTTGGTTGTGACTGGGCAGGGGATGAAAGGCCTGAGTGAAGAGCGAGGAGGAGGGGGATGCAGAGGAATGTGCATTATAGGAAGAGATTATCGCTCAGTGACAGGTTTGTGCCTCTGGCAAGGAGATAGTTCACTAATTTTCCTGTTTTATGTTCCCATCTTAGGAAGACCTGAGTCATTTTCTGCTGCTGATATCTTTAATGATAACATTTAATGGGCTCACTCATATTTTAACTCTTCACCTGGGCGGGTCAGAGGCACAGCTGTACTGCTGTCATAAAACAGCATAGCATGGCTAGAAGTCCCAGCATGTCATTCCATGGTAGACCTCACATTATGGTATCCTAGCACTGAAATCTAAGGACACACCACATGGACTTTTTTATTTCATCCACCTTCTTAAATCTTAAATCTCTAGTGATCGCTGCAGGTTTTCGAATCTCCCCGCCATGAGACAGGGCCGTTTTCATGATCGTTTGGGTAACTGCAGTAGATGTTCATTATCATTATAATTATTTTCATTGCCTTTATTAAAACTTGATCCAAATGACCACCAACCCAACTTTACTAATGGATGTTACTGGTCGCTGTCCTGGTCATGACTGGGGTGATGATTGAAGAAGACTTAGTTTATGCTCTGTGATCTCGGCTAAGGGCTCGTAGCTTCAGGTTTTTCCACAGCATTTCTATAACCGTTCTTTGGTAGAACGTCTTGTGTGCCGAGGGTCTTTGTCTTGCTGCATGAGCCACGTTCTCTTGATGGACAGATGTCCTGAGATTTTCCTTTAGAATTTGCTGGTATAATTCAAAATTCATTGTTCCATCAATGATGGCAAGATGCCCTGGCCCAGATGCAGCAAAACAGGCCCAAACCATAATAATGCCACCACCGTGTTTCATAAATGGGAAAAGGTTGTTATGCTGGAATTCAGCGTTTTCCTTTCTCCAAAAATAGCGCTTTTTATTTAACCCATTAAGTTCTGCTTTTGTCTTATCCTTCTACAAATCTGTATTCCAAAAGCCTCTTGTCTTGTCCAGGTAATCTGTAGAACATTACAGCTGGACAGCAAATTCTCCCTGCAATCCTGCCATCCTCACCATTGTTGTCCAGTGTCCTCCTGATGGTGGACTCATAAACATTAGCTTTAGTTAATTTGAGAAAGTCCTTCACTTGTTTAAAAGTTCATTTGTAACCTTACCAACTATTACACACCTTGCTCTTGGCGTTCTCTTTGTCGGTTGACCAATCTTGGGGAGGATAATAATGGTCTTGAATTTCCTCCATTTGTACAGTCTGTCTGATTGTGGATTAGTAAAGGTCAAACTTTTTAGAGATGGCTTTGTAACCCTTTCCAGCCTGATGAAGATGAACAGCTCAGAAATCCTCTATTCATGTCATGATAGACATAGTGACATAGTACCATAGGCCAAAAAAAGCCCTCTGTCCATCCAGTTCTCCTGTTTTCCTTCAGGTTGATCCAGAGGAAGGCAAAAAACCCCTGTGAGGTAGAAGCCAGTTTTCCTCACTTTAGGGGAAAAAAATTCCTTCCCGACTCCAATCAGACATCAGAATAACTCCCTGGATCAACGACCCCTCTCTAGTAACTATAACCTGTAATATTATTACCTCCAGAAATACATCCAGGCCCCTCCTGATCTCTTAGTGAACTTACCATCACCACGTCCTCAGGCAGAGAGTTCCATAGTCTCACTGCTCTTACCGTAAAGAATCCTCTTCTATGTTTGTGAACAAACCTTCTTTCCTCCAGACGCAGAGGATGGCCCCTCGTCACAGTCATAGATGATGGGAGAGATCTCTGTAAGACCCCCCTTGACAGCGCTCCTACAAACTGCTACATCGGATGCTGTAGACCAGGGGTGCACAACCTGCGGCCCGAGGGCCACATGTGGCCCTCGATACCATTCTGTGTGGCCCCCAACCATCTGGTAACAGACATGTATGTCTTATGGCTGCTCACATGTATCTTTCATGTATTCTCCAGTTAGATGGGAGTACTAGAATTGTAACTACACATTTATGATATATACTGTATGTTCAATATGACATAAATATAGTATTTCAGTTGGTAATACCCCTTCAAGTTTTATTTTCGGCCCTTGGAATTGGTTCAGGCTGACAACGTGGCCCCCAACCAGAAAAGGTTGTGCACCCCTGCTGTAGACTCACCATAGCGCTTCTTCTCTTCCACACTTCTACAAAAGCGGCACCAGTCTGAGGAAGGCTCTTTGTATGGGCCGAAACGTCACCACTTGAATTTGCCGCAATATAATAAATACCAAACAACACATTTGCATCTATATGCCGGAGTTTGTTTTTCTTCATTGATACGGGGTGGGAACCCTACTCCGAGCAGCAACTGTAGTGTGCGTCAAGTCAATCTACTAATAAATATATTGAAGAGAATAGGGCCCAATACTGACCCCTGTGGTACCCCACTAGTGACAGCGACCCAATCTGAGTGTGTACAGTTAATAACCACATACTGTGAAGATCAGGCATTGATAGATCACTGTTCTTTAAATAAAACAGGCCATCCACACCGGTTTGACTTTGGGTTGATACTAAGGGCTCGTTCACATCACTGTTAGGGCTTCCGTTCTCCTGCTCCGTTATAGGAGCAGGAGAACGGAAAGGACGGATTCGGGACATAACTGAGCCCAACGGAGCCTAAGGGACCCCATAGACTATAATGGGGTCCGTTAGGTTTCCGCTCAGAAGATGATTTTTGAAGCGGAGACAAAAGTCCTGCATGCACAACTTTTGTCTCCGCTTCAAAAATCATCTTCTGAGCGGAAACCTAACGGACCCCATTATAGTCTATGGGGTCCCTTAGGCTCCGTTGGGCTCAGTTATGTCCCGAATCTGTCCTTTCCGTTCTCCTGCTCCGTTATAGAACGGAAGCCCTAACGGTGATGTGAACGAGCCCTAAGGGTGTTATCCTGGCAGTCCCCTGGTAGTTTCTCTTTAACACCTGTACAGGGATCTGGACTTCGCTGCAGGGGAACCACCAGGCTGTTTCCTCCTGGTGTAGTCCTGTGAGTTTGACAGCTGACCCACAGGGGTTAGAGACACAGGTTCAAAGCACCAAGGCAGCAGGAAAAACTCGTAGTTACCAAAAAGGGCCAAGGTCAGGGCAGGCAGTACAGTGATCAGGCACAGGTCAGAATCCAGAAATAAGGGAGAAGTCGGTACACGAGCAGACACGCAGATTATAGCATCTTTCCAGGATCTATCAAGCTAGTAAACCCATTGCTCAGGTAAAGAATGAGACAAACAGCACAGCGTATATAGCAGAAGCTGATTAATACATTAGAACCAGTCCAGCAGTTGCAACAAATAATCCTTACAATACTGCAGAATGAGGCGAGATTCAATGAAGCATATCCCCAATAGTCACACCGGTGCCCAGGCCTGCTGCTGAAGCGCTGGTCCTGCGACAGACACAGTGAGTGGAATGACGCCCATGCCCATTGGAGGTAGCACGGCAGCAGCAGGCATGGCCCGCTAACATAACACTCTAATTTCACCTTCAAATTATCTGCTACCCCTAACGGTTCACATACATTTGCCACTCACATGTGATTTTTGGATCATTTTCTTCAGTAAATAAATGAACATGGCTAATATTTTGATATATTTGCTTGATTTGGTTCTTTATCTGCTTTTAGGACTTGTGTGAAAATCTGATGTAAGTTTTAGGTCAACAATCAGTGATGGTCCTCTGCAGTGGTGGGCCGTATCTCCTGGGTGAAGCTCCATGTATCTCATTTATCATCAGGTGACCACAGCATCCTGCAAAGAAGGTTTCTACAAGTCACAACTAGACCCCGAAACATCTGGCAGATATAAAAAGAGCAATAGACATTGATGACTATTAGGATGCGGCCAAATCAGCAATTTCCTGCAGTTATCTTCTATTCTTGTGATCAGTAGTCGTGTTATGACAGAGCGGCACGCGGAGATCGCACATAAGAGGGATTCCTGTGTAATCGCACACCCACATCTGCCGAGGCTGCAGTACACTGTGCTCCTAGAATAATAGAAGAGGCAGCATTATATGAAAATCCGCCATCCATAATAGAAAGGACAGACCAAGAAGGCAAGGCTGGTAAATTATGAAGGTGCGTTCCGTGGTGGAGCGCAGCTCCGAAACATCAGAGGAGAACAGACCTACCATTACAAAGTGACAAGTGCAAAACATTTTCTGACAATAGAAATTATCTTTTTGAATGTTACCGTATTTTTCACTTTATAAGACACACTTTTTTCCCCCAAAAGTAGGGGGGAAATGGCCGTACGTCTTATAAAGCGAATACTAGTGAATGCTTTCATTATGGAAGCGCTCACTAGTATGTAATAGGTGCTGGGAGCGTGGAAACATACTGACCCTCCTGCGCCACGGCTCCGCTCCGGGTCTGAGGCTCCTCTCTTCTCCTCCTGGCGCTGCACTGTCCTGACCGCGTACAGGATCAGGACGTAGTGCGCATACTATGACCTGATGCTGAACGCAGTCAGGTGACAGTACAGTGCCGGCAGGAGCCACGGCACAGGAGAGGTAAGATAGTTTTTTTCATTTTGTTCTGATGGGGCACAGTGGGCTGATCTGAGGTCTGATGGGGCACAGTCGGTTGATCTGAGGTCTCATAGGGGTACTGTGGGCTGATATGGGGGCACAGTGGGCTGATCTGAGGTCTGATGCAGGCACAATGGGCTGATCTGAGGTCTGATGGGGCACAGTGGGTTGATCTGAGGTATGATGGGGGCACAGTGGGCTGATCTGAGGTATGATGGGGGCACAGTGGGCTGATCTGAGGTCTGGTGGGGGCACAATACGCTGATCTGAGGTCTGATGGGGGCACAGTGGGCTGATCTGAGGTCTGATGGGGCACAGTGGGCTGATCTGAGGTCTGATGGGAGCACAGTGGGTTGATCTGAGGTCTGATGGGAGCACAGTGGGCTGATCTGAGGTCTGATGGGGGAACACTGGGATGATCTGAGGGCTGATGGGGGCACAATAGGCTGTTCTGACGTCTGATGGGGGCACAGCGGGCTGATCTGAGGTCTGATGTGGGCACAGTGGGCTGATCTGAGGTATGATGGGGGCACAGTGGGCTGATCTGAGGTCTGATGGGGGCACAGTGGGCTGATCTGAGGTCTGGTGGGGGCACAATACGCTGATCTGAGGTCTGATGGGGGCACAGTGGGCTGATCGGAGGTCTGATGGGAGCACAGTGGGCTGATCTGAGGTCTGATGGGAGCACAGTGGGCTGATCTGAGGTCTGATGGGGGAACACTGGGATGATCTGAGGGCTGATGGGGGCACAATAGGCTGTTCTGACGTCTGATGGGGGCACAGCGGGCTGATCTGAGGTCTGATGTGGGCACAGTGGGCTGATCTGAGGTATGATGGGGGCACAGTGGGCTGATCTGAGGTCTGATGGGGGCACAGTGGGCTGATCTGTGGTCTGATGGGGGCACAGTGGGCTGATCTGAGGTCTGATGGGGGCACAGTGGGCTGATCTGAGGTCTGATGTGATGTCCTGAAATTTATGGGGGGTCTGATATGAGGTCTGGTGAAAAATATTTTTTTCTTATTTTCCTACTCTAAAATCTGGGGTGCGTCTTATCAAGCGAAAAATACGGTAATTCTTTTATACCTCTATCCTATGAATTGAGGAATCCTTATTGAGTAATCATGCACATCTTTTTCTATCATGTAATGTATCTTATCATGTAATGTATTGTAGCCATTTTTTTGTCCTCACATATAGCGGCTTACTACTTACATGTCCAGTGTGTAAAGTCTTTATGATTATTGGATCCTCCTACTATGTGGTTTGCTGCCTGTTCTTACATGTTTTAAAAAAACTGAATAAATAGGTAAAACTGAAATTTCGCATGGACATAAGTATTCAGACTAGCGATGAGCAAACCTGTCGAGGGGTTCAGTTCAGGTTTACCAAATTTTTCAAAAAGTTCGGTTGGGCCTTCACCAGATTTGCTCCAATTGCCCTTGGACACTGGCAGGTGACAACTTGATCCGTTTGGGTGTCACCACGCCCCCTGCTTGATGTCAAAGATACGCCTGTCACTGAGTAAGCAAGAGATCATACAACTTGCCTTTCTGGCCAACGTGCCCGAGGACATCAATATGACTTTGTAGCTTCTTCGAAGGGCTGCAGCACCCAACAGGCGTCTCTGATGAGCTGCCACTGCCTGACCTCGAAGCAACACATGCTCCCTGCTGCTGAGGCTGTCTGGTGCATGACAGAATCATTCAAGGCTTCCCCCTGCTAGTACAGACACACTACTATGTGTAATGTTGAATTCCAGCGAGTTGGCATGTCCCAGATTAATCGGTGAAGTGGCAGGCCGTTCTGTCGCTGCAAGTCCAGTAGAGTGTTCCTCACTACGTAAGAATGGCTGAAATGCAAGGACTGTCTCCAAGATATCGCCAGCACCTTGCGCAAGCCAGTAATTATAGATTAATGACATCCACCATGCGGGGAATGGGGATTTCCCCCAGGGTTCAAGGAGGCCACGATCTGAAGTCTTCTTCGGTACCAAGTTTTTTAACGACTCAACTTCGGATTTATGATCCGAAGCTCAATTCACTCAAGCCTAATTGTTGCTGACCACCTTGCCCAGTTGGAGCCAGCAGGGTGATAGTAAGAGGGCAGCTTGCCTGTGTGGCTACTCTTGCCCGATGACCTCCATCACAGCTTGGCAATGTTTGACTTGACACATGTGATAGGAAGGTGGTGGAGTGGGAGCGACACTGCCCTGCTGCTGTTGGGGACGGGAGCATGTCTATGGATGAGGAGATGGAGGAAGCGGATAAGTGTCTGGTTTGGGAGCCAGGCCGACACAATCGTTGGGGGGTAAAAAGGACCTGGCCTTGATGCCGG
This sequence comes from Rhinella marina, assembly GCA_900303285.1. Classification (NCBI taxonomy): domain Eukaryota; kingdom Metazoa; phylum Chordata; class Amphibia; order Anura; family Bufonidae; genus Rhinella; species Rhinella marina. The sequence goes on from ONZH01002791.1 coordinate 215,005, forward strand.
GGTGGTGCCACAAAAAACATTGACACAGTGGGTCGTGAAAGACATGTACTGTCCCTGCCCTTAACAGCTGCTCCAGGTGTCCACTTTTACTCGAACCTTGCTGCACAGCGAGAATCACAGGGAGCATCCCGCAATCTCCACCACATGAGAATACAAGGCAGATACGACTTTTTGGGAGAAATAATGCCAGCTAAGTATCTTCCAGCACACGCCATCAGCTCCCTAAGGGCCTCAGACTCTACTACATGGTACGGCAGCGACTGTATTGCCAGCAACTTGTCCAGGTGGGAGTTAAGCTTGCGCACCAACAGATTGCTGAGCGTGTAGATTTTTTTTCCTGGCCACTCATTCTGTCATCAATGGCTGACGATGGAGCAGAGGAGTATGAGCTGGAGAGGCAGAAAGCAAGGGCAACCATGTTAAAGACACTATACTCCATGTGGATGTGCCCTGCCTGCTGCAAGGGAGACCACGAGAAGGAGGGAGCTCCTGTTGCAGTAGCTGTCTGCCACCTTTGTTCGCCCAGGGGATGGGGAGATGCCGCTTCAAGTGCTTCAATAGAGCTGTGGTTTGTACGTGTGTGTTTGGCTGCCAACATAACTATGCATGGAGTTTCCAGACCCTTCCTGAACCTCATCCTCGGCACTACAAACACTGACTGCTTTCACAAAAGTCGTCAAGAAGGAGACTCTCTTGACTATCCGCCATTGTGCATGGTGGGGCTTTCTTGCCACTTAGGAAAAAGGAAGGCGCTCCACTAGGAATGGGCAATGAACAGAGAGAGGACTTCACTAAAAGACTTCTCTGGGGCTGCAAGGAGGAGGAGCAGGAGGAATGCTGTGACCCCTGGCTCCACGGCACAGTGTCAGACTCAGAAGTCACCTCCTTGTCTTATTGTTGTGACTAAGAGGAGGACTGAGCCATCCAGTCTCATCCTCTTTCTCCTCAATGATAATGTTGCTCCTTTCTGAAGCCAGGGAAGAGAGGAGACCAGGAACTCACAGTGAAGCATAGTGGGGACAGCATCATGGTGTTTGGATGTTTTTCAGCAACCGGAACAGGGAGACTGGTCAGGGTGGAGGGAAAGCTGAATGGAGTAAAGTACAGAGATATTTTAAACAAAATCCTGATCCAGAGCTCTGGACCTCGGACTGGGCCGAAAGTTCACCTTCCAGCAAGACAATGACCCTAGGCAGACAGGAAAGACATCACAGGAGTGGCTGAGGGACACCTCTGTGAATGCCCTTGAGTGGCCCAGCTAGAGCCCTGACTTGAACCCAATTCTGGAGAGACCTGCAGATGTCTGTCCACCGATGGTCCCCATCCAACCTGACAGAGCTGGAGAGGATCTGCAGAGAAGAATGGCAGAAAATACCCAAATCCAGGTGTAAACCTTGTGGCATCATCTCCAAGAAGGCTGTAATACTGCCAAAGGGGCTTCAACTAAGTCCTGAGTAAAGGGTGTGAATACTTATGTCAATGCAAGATTTTCCTTTTCAATAAATTAGTAAAGATTTTAAACATTCTGTTCTCACTTTCTCATTATGGGGTAATCTGGGGGAAACTGGAATCATTTTTATTTTAGCACAAGAAGCAACATAACAAAATGTGAAAGAAGTGCGAGGGTCTGAAGACTTTCCAAATGCATTGCATACTGTATATAAAGCGCACACTGCAAATGTATCTCAGTCTTATTATACAGTGCACATAGTATCTGCCACCGACCACCAGGGTATAAAAATTGTATCCACCGCTGACCATTAAGTGATACATACTGTATCTACCACTGACCACCAAGTTATACATACTGTATCTACCACTGACCACCAAGTTATATATACTGTATCTACCACTGACCACCAAGTTATATATACTGTATCTACCACTGACCACCAAGTTATACATACTGTATCTACCACTGACCACCAAGTTATACATACTGTATCTACCACTGACCACCAAGTTATATATACTGTATCTACCACTGACCACCAAGTTATATATACTGTATCTACCACTGACCACCAAGTTATACATACTGTATCTACCACTGACCACCAAGTTATACATAGTGTATCTACCACTGACCACCAAGTTATATATACTGTATCTACCACTGACCACCAAGTTATATATACTGTATCTACCACTGACCACCAAGTTATACACACTGTATCCACCACTGACCACCAAGTTATACATACTGTATCTACCACTGACCACCAAGTTATATATACTGTATCTACCACTGACCACCAAGTTATACATAGTGTATCTACCACTGACCACCAAGTTATACACACTGTATCCACCACTGACCACCGAGTTATATATAACTGTATCCACCACTGACCACCAAGTTATATATACTGTATCCACCACTGACCACCAAGTTATACATAGTGTATCTACCACTGACCACCAAGTTATACATACTGTATCCACCACTGACCACCAAGTTATATATACTGTATCTACCACTGACCACCAAGTTATACATACTGTATCTACCACTGACCACCAAGTTATGCATACTGTATCTACCACTGACCACCAAGTTATACTACTGTATCTACCACTGACCACCAAGTTATACATACTGTATCTACCACTGACCACCAAGTTATACATACTGTATCCACCACTGACCACCAAGTTATACATACTGTATCTACCACTGACCACCAAGTTATACATACTGTATCTACCACTGACCACCAAAGTTATACATACTGTATCTACCACTGACCACCAAGTTATATATACTGTATCTACCACTGACCACCAAGTTATACATACTGTATCTACCACTGACCACCAAGTTATATATACTGTATCTACCACTGACCACCAAGTTATACATACTGTATCTACCACTGACCAAGTTATACATAGTGTATCCACCACTGTCCACCATGTTATACATACTGTATCTACCACTGACCACCAAGTTATACATACTGTATCTACCACTGACCACCAAGTTATATATACTGTATCTACCACTGACCACCAAGTTATACATACTGTATCTACCACTGACCACCAAGTTATACATACTGTATCCACCACTGACCACTGTTATCCATACTGTATCTACCACTGACCACCAAGTTTATTATACTATATCCACCACTGACACTAAGTTATACACACTGTATCCACCACTGTCACAAGTTATATATACTGTATCCACCACTGACCACCAAGTTATATATACTGTATCCACCACTGACCACCAAGTTATATATACTGTATCTACCACTGACCACCAAGTTATACATACTGTATCCACCACTGACCACCAAGTTATATATACTGTATCTACCACTGACCACCAAGTTATATATACTGTATCTACCACTGACCACTGTTATACATACTGTATCCACCACTGACCACCAAGTTATATATACTGTATCCACCACTGACCACCAAGTTATACATACTGTATCCACCACTGACCACCAAGTTATACATACTGTATCTACCACTGACCACCAAGTTATATATACTGTATCTACCACTGACCACCAAGTTATACATACTGTATCTACCACTGACCACCAAGTTATATATACTGTATCTACCACTGACCACCAAGTTATACATACTGTATCTACCACTGACCACCAAGTTATACATACTGTATCTACCACTGACCACCAAGTTATACATACTGTATCTACCACTGACCGCCAAGTTATATATACTGTATCCACCACTGACCACCAAGTTATATATACTGTATCTACCACTGACCACCAAGTTATATATACTGTATCTACCACTGACCACAACTTATACATACTGTATCCACCACTGACCAAGTTATATATACTGTATCTACCACTGACCACCAAGTTATACATACTGTATCCACCACTGACCACAACTTATACATACTGTATCTACCACAGACCACCAAGTTATAAATACTGTATCTACCACTGACCACCAAGTTATACACACTGTATCTACCACTAACCAAGTTATATATACTGTATCTACCACTGACCACCAAGTTATACATACTGTATCTACCACTGACCGCCAAGTTATATATACTGTATCTACCACTGACCACCAAGTTATATATACTGTATCTACCACTGACCACAAGTTATACATACTGTATCCCCACTGACCACCAGGTTATATATACTGTATCTACCACTGACCACCAAGTTATACATACTGTATCTACCACTGACCACCAAGTTATACATACTGTATCCACCACTGACCACCAAGTTATACATACTGTATCTACCACTGACCACCAAGTTATACATACTGTATCTACCACTGACCACCAAGTTATACATACTGTATCCACCACTGACCACCAAGTTATACATACTGTATCTTACCACTGACCACCAAGTTATACATACTGTATCCACCACTGACCACCAAGTTATACATACTGTATCTACCACTGACCACCAAGTTATACATACTGTATCCACCACTGACCACCAAGTTATACATACTGTATCTACCACTGACCACCAAGTTATACATACTGTATCTACCACTGACCACCAAGTTATACATACTGTATCTACCACTGACCACCAAGTTATATATACTGTATCTACCACTGACCACCAAGTTATACATACTGTATCTACCACTGACCACCAAGTTATATATACTGTATCTACCACTGACCACCAAGTTATACATACTGTATCTACCACTGACCACCAAGTTATACATACTGTATCCACCACTGACCACTGTTATACATACTGTATCTACCACTGACCACCAAGTTATACATACTATATCCACCACTGACCACTAAGTTATACACACTGTATCCACCACTGTCCACCAAGTTATATATATTGTATCCACCACTGACCACCAAGTTATATATACTGTATCCACCACTGACCACCAAGTTATATATACTGTATCTACCCACTGACCACCAAGTTATACATACTGTATCCACCACTGACCACCAAGTTATATATACTGTATCTACCACTGACCACCAAGTTATATATACTGTATCCACCACTGACCACCAAGTTATATATACTGTATCCACCACTGACCACCAAGTTATACATACTGTATCCACCACTGACCACCAAGTTATACATACTGTATCTACCACTGACCACCAAGTTATATATACTGTATCTACCACTGGCCACCAAGTTATACATACTGTATCTACCACTGACCACCAAGTTATACATACTGTATCTACCACTGACCACCAAGTTATATATACTGTATCTACTACTGACCACCAAGTTATACATACTGTATCTACCACTGACCACCAAGTTATACATACTGTATCTACCACTGACCACCAAGTTATACATACTGTATCTACCACTGACCGCCAAGTTATATATACTGTATCCACCACTGACCACCAAGTTATATATACTGTATCTACCACTGACCACCAAGTTATATATACTGTATCTACCACTGACCACAACTTATACATACTGTATCCACCACTGACCACCAAATTATATATACTGTATCTACCACTGACCACCAAGTTATACATACTGTATCCACCACTGACCACAACTTATACATACTGTATCTACCACTGACCACCAAGTTATACATACTGTATCTACCACTGACCACCAAGTTATACATACTGTATCTACCACTGACCGCCAAGTTATATATACTGTATCTACCACTGACCACCAAGTTATATATACTGTATCTACCACTGACCACCAAGTTATACATACTGTATCCACCACTGACCACCAAGTTATACATACTGTATCCACCACTGACCACCAAGTTATATATACTGTATCTACCACTGACCACCAAGTTATACATACTGTATCCACCACTGACCACAACTTATACATACTGTATCCACCACTGACCACCAAGTTATAAATACTGTATCTACCACTGACCACCAAGTTATACACACTGTATCCACCACTAACCAAGTTATATATACTGTATCTACCACTGACCATCAAGTTATACATACTGTATTCACCACTGACCACCAAGTTATACATACTGTATCTACCACTGACCACCAAGTTATACATACTGTATCTACCACTGACCACCAAGTTATATATACTGTATCTACCACTGACCATCAAGTTATACATACTGTATCCACCACTGACCACCAAGTTATACATACTGTATCCACCACTGACCACCAAGTTATACATACTGTATCTACCACTGACCACCAAGTTATACATACTGTATCCACCACTGACCACCAAGTTATACATACTGTATCTACCACTGACCACCAGGGTATATACATTGTGTCTACCACTGACCACCAGGGTATATACATTGTGTCTACCACTGACCACCAGGGTATTCACACTGTATCTACCACTGACCACCAGAGTTTGAGCGCTGTATATACGTATACCCCTGAGGGTATTGCAATATATATCATTATATGTAGCAATAGCTGTGACAATGTGGGGTCAGTATAGGGCTGTATAGTAACATACGTATATGTATGCAGTGTATGGATAAGGAAATGCAGTCCCCTATCAGTGCTCATTATTTTCCAGATTTTTCTGGGTGTCTCATTAGCGCGAGGACAACCGTCTTTCATTAACCCTTTGCGGTGGCAGCTAGCGGTCAGCCAGGCACCCCTTCCCTCCTACTGATCCGTACCTTAAATTTCAGCAGCGGGAGAACGCGATCTAATAATGGTATAAGAGAAATATGGCGCATCTGTTACGTACAAAATTAGCTCCTCACACCTCTGACACCCAAGATGTCTTCCCTCAAAATCCGGTTACTCTCCATCACTTGCCGATACAATGCTGCAATTACCGCTTGTGGTGCGCCAGCTCCGCACCGCTTCCTTTATATGTTTATATATTTCTCCTTCATTAGTGCTGTCTGAAGGGTGATTAGATCCTTCAAACATTTTACAGAGGTTAAACGTTGATTAAGATTTAATTATTACTGTAAATAGCTTTCTATGACATATGGTGCAAAGCCTGACATATGTGCATTTGAATAAATGAAGTGTTGTTTCCCATAATGCTCTGGTGGCTGTTTAACAGCTTTGCTGAAGGGTTATGTCGCACCTCATGTACGACTCGCTTTCATGTTATATTTTGTTGGGTTTTGCAGCTCAGAAATCAAGAACAGTTTTGTTTTTTTTTTGCTTTTTTTCTGTTTTTTTTTCAGTGTTTCGTGTTTTCTTTTTTACTTTTTTTTCTCAAACATTGAATATTTTAAATGCCTAAATTGTTTGCTGCAATTTTAGACTAATTTGTGTAACTCGGTTAAACATCTTTCAGGAGGTTTCATTTGTCGTTTGGGTGATTGATGCTGTTAGGGGCGGACGCGGAGGGTTTAGATTTTTTTTTTATTGTTCGCTTGCTTATTTGTATTTGTGGAAATGTACTGGCTTGGAGAGAATCTGTGGGCTTGTGAAGGTTTTTAGTGATGGTCAGTACAGGATAAGTAATGTATGTACACAGTGACTGCACCAGCAGAATAGTGAGTGCAGCTCTGGAGTATAATACAGGATGTAACTCAGGATCAGTACAGGATAAGTAATGTAATGTATGTACACAGTGACTGCACCAGCAGAATAGTGAGTGCAGCTCTGGAGTATAATACAGGATGTAACTCAGGATCAGTACAGGATAAGTAATGTATGTACACAGTGACTGCACCAGCAGAATAGTGAGTGCAGCTCTGGAGTATAATACAGGATGTAATTCAGGATCAGTACAGGATAAGTAATGTATGTACATAGTGACTGCACCAGCAGAATAGCGAGTGCAGCTCTGGAGGATAATACAGGATGTAACTCAGGATCAGTACAGGATAAGTAATGTATGTACACAGTGACTGCACCAGCAGAATAGTGAGTGCAGCTCTGGAGTATAATACAGGATGTAACTCAGGATCAGTACAGGATAAGTAATGTATGTACACAGTGACTGCACCAGCAGAATAGTGAGTACAGCTCTGGAGTATAATACAGGATGTAACTCAGGATCAGTACAGGATAAGTAATGTATGTACACAGTGACTGCACCAGCAGAATAGTGAGTGCAGCTCTGGAGTATAATACAGGATGTAACTCAGGATCAGTACAGGATAAGTAATGTATGTACACAGTGACTGCACCAGCAGAATAGTGAGTGCAGCTCTGGAGTATAATACAGGATGTAACTCAGGATCAGTACAGGATAAGTAATGTATGTACACAGTGACTGCACCAGCAGAATAGTGAGTGCAGCTCTGGACTATAATACAGGATGTAACTCAGGATCAGTACCGGATAAGTAATGTATGTACACAGTGACTGCACCAGCAGAATAGTGAGTGCAGCTCTGGAGTATAATACAGGATGTAACTCAGGATCAGTACAGGATAAGTAATGTATGTACACAGTGACTGCACCAGGAGAATAATGAGTGCAGTTCTGGAGTATAATACAGGATGTAACTCAGGATCAGTACAGGATAAGTAATGTATGTACACAGTGACTGCACCAGCAGAATAGTGAGTGCAGCTCTGGAGTATAATACAGGATGTAACTCAGGATCAGTACAGGATAAGTAATGTATGTACACAGTGACTGCACCAGCAGAATAGTGAGTGCAGCTCTGGAGTATAATACAGGATGTAACTCAGGATCAGTACAGGATAAGTAATGTATGTACATAGTGACTGCACCAGCAGAATAGCGAGTGCAGCTCTGGAGGATAATACAGGATGTAACTCAGGATCAGTACAGGATAAGTAATGTATGTACACAGTGACTGCACCAGCAGAATAGTGAGTGCAGCTCTGGAGTATAATACAGGATGTAACTCAGGATCAGTACAGGATAAGTAATGTATGTACACAGTGACTGCACCAGCAGAATAGTGAGTGCAGCTCTGGACTATAATACAGGATGTAACTCAGGATCAGTACAGGATAAGTAATGTATGTACACAGTGACTGCACCAGCAGAATAGTGAGGGCAGCTCTGGAGTATAATACAGGAAGTAACTCAGGATCAGTACAGGATAAGTAATGTATGTACACAGTGACTGCACCAGCAGAATAGTGAGTGCAGCTCTGGAGTATAATACAGGATGTAACTCAGGATCAGTACAGGATAAGTAATGTAATGTATGTACACAGTGACTGCACCAGCAGAATAGTGAGTGCAGCTCTGGAGTATAATACAGGATGTAACTCAGGATCGGTACAGGATAAGTAATGTAATGTATGTACACAGTGACTGCACCAGCAGAATAGTGAGTGCAGCTCTGGAGTGTAATACATGGATTATATCTACATGTAAATATACATTTGTGTTCCTAGTTGGATGTATGCCTTGCACTAATGGATGAGCCATTGGGGTGTACGGTAGTATGTTGGAGCCACCACTGATAAGTGATAATGAAGTATCCTAAGTGTTGCCTGATCCTCTTGGCTGATGCACCTGACGTGCGGTGTATTTATGAGGAGCTGATGCCAGAGCCATATGTTTACATATACGGTTCACTAGCAGATCTGGTAACTTCCTACACTCTTTCCTGCATTATGGCGATGTATCGTGATTATAATTAACTGTAACACATTACGGAATCCTCTATCAAAACATTTCAAAATAATAATTTCTGAAGTACAGTAAATAATGAAAGTCTTCAAGACTTGAGGGTCTCAGTAATAGAGGCTGCCGCTCCCTCGGATACATACCTGTACTTTTCTGTAGGATGAGCCTCGTACATATTGTAGAAGACCAGAAGGATGAAAAATACCAGGAGGGGTTATAGGGCCTCATCCTGGTCCTCAACATGTACGTCATCTTACACTCCTCCCCCTCACAATAAAACACTTCTGTGGACCACACCTGGTGCTTCCTCTGGTATGACTGGACCTTCTACCCATACAGAACCTCTGAACATGTATGGATCATGCCTTTACCCACGACCAGTATGGCACATTTAACTTTGACTCACAGACTTCTCCCCGTTACACCATCTCTACCATCTGTATAGAACATGGACCAGAGCTGTACTTAGATTCCTGCTCCTGTGGAACATCAGATTCCCAAAAATCCATAATAATCCACTGGACATCGCCCCAAAAACCATTGAGTTAAATCCTTTCTTTTGTAGCTTTCTCCCTATCATAGCTCATGGGGTGTGTATTTACCAGGGGGCATGTCCTTTCTACTGCTGCTCATACCTTGCAACTGACGCATCTTCTAATAGTAGATCCTGCTAGTGACAGTTGAAGGATGGAACTGAGCATGCGCGTCCACCTCAACGAAGTGGACAGAGAAATAAGGAAAAGAACAAACATCAGATAGATTATATTGAATAACTCAGTGGTTATACATTTCTAATTACATGCAGTTCCAGAAGTCCTCAGATCCAGGTACTAGTTTGAAAAATGTAGAATATTTTTTCGTGGGACAACCCTCCCGACACGTAATTGTCCGAACCAAGTCAGACTGGCAAACCAATAACTGCAATTTTTTTTGTAAAATTAGTTTTTATTCATTTTTTGCTGTGATGTTTTTGTCGCTTCACAAATTTCTCTACCTTTGTTTTTTTCTTTTTTTATTTTTAGTAAATGGATTAATTCTAAATTTGAAGTTAAAAAAACATAAAAATGTATCCTTAAAGAAGAACGCCCGCAAAAAATTTTTATTCTTGTCCTGCTAGAAATGTACATGATGTAATCTGTTGTCAATCAGTAGTCATTTTCTTACCAGTGGCTGTATTTGTGAGTTATATCTCCCTGATGCTTCTCATCTGTGTCATGTGACCTGCAATCAGACTCACCAGTTAACACATCATCTTATGTGTGGACAGGAAGTCTATTTCTCTATGTATTCCTATGGGAGCCTCACTCTGAGTCTCACAGGAATGAACAGAAAAGTAACTGGCTTCCTGTCCTGGGTCATTTGGAGGTCAGGGAGTTGGTCACATGACCTAGCTATAAAAAGAAGAGAGCGGATAACTCAGAATTACAGTCTCTGATGAGAAGATTACCTTCACTACAGATTATATCATGCACCTTTCTAACAGGTCAGAGAATAAAAATTTTTTTGCCGGAGTTCTTCTTTAAATTCTAATATTTGCATAGTTTTCATCCAGATGAGCAGAACGGACAGACTGATGATTGATCTACTCTCATATTGTTTCCTCTTTGACAGATTGAGACCTCACGACTGGAGCCAGAAATAGCGATGAACACCACCTCTCGGACAGTGGTCTACAACAAAGGATTGTAAGCCAAATTCGGTCACCTCCGCACCGAGCAAAGAAGAAAAGTCTCCCTGCCCCCCCCCCCCCCATCCCTTCCCCGTCACTTACCAGTCACTTACCACAGAGCAAGGAACAGACGAACACCTGAACTCTCCCTCGTTCCCGACAGCTGGGGAAAATTAACACATTTCCAGAACTATCAACTCTCCGAGGTAGAAGAGTTACTGGATTCATGTCTTACCGTTGCTAAGGGGGACAAGAAATAGCACAATAATATGGTACCAACAATTATTTTTTAAAAGCCATTAGATTACAAAAAAATATATAAAAGGAAAAAAAAATTCCTTAAGATCACAGTCACTGCATGAATAGTGAATGATTCATCCAATTAGCCTGCGTAACGTCACCCAGACCAACGTCATTAACACACGTCACCTCTAGAAGACGAAGCTTGACGACATCGCTAGACCAAGTTCCATAGCTACACTAAGCCTGACTATACAACACAAAAACGAAAAAGAAAAAAATGTAGTTCCAGCACCAGTGCAATGTTACACCACAGACTTTGACACTTATGTAGGACGTCTTCCATGCCTTAGATGCCGAGCTCTGTGTGGCTCATACTAACGGTGTTCCATAGATTAGGTTTAGATAGATTGTGATTTATAACTTGAATTCATAGCTGAAATTTACTGTTTCGTCACTTACCGTAACTTGCGTTCAAGATGAGTATTTTAAGTTGGGGACTATTGGTTTCCGTGGTGCCGTTAAGTACATCGACAATCTGGGCAGGAACAATTAATGCAAAGTCTAAAGCTGGTCATATACATTTGATGGACGTTGGCCGAGCCCACCAATTTTGGCAAAACCAGAAAACTATTGTTGTGTCCAGGTTCTGCCCCAATTGGACGAATCGGGGGGAGGAAGGAAGTCGATCAATTAGATGGAGCAATCATCGATACGGCACTTGACCAGCCAATTTGTAGTGCAGTCTTTCTGGCAAATACAGTTTGAAAGATGCCTTTTCCTTGTTTGTTGACTGAACGTGGCTTTCGAAAGCATAATCGATTGCCTGGTCGTCAAGCCATGTGAAAAGGCCTTAAGTTCTTGTGGGAGATAAGCCATTTCCAAAGAACTTTGGCTTATTCCCATCGAAAACACATTCTCATTCGGCCAATCCCAGTTCGCATGTGTACGTGGAAGAGGAGGAAATGCTATTGCTATTGGAGGACAAATAGTAGTAACAGAGCATTGGATATAGAGTCATAACAGGTGAACGGTGGACCCCTTCTGCTGTAGATGTAACATTGTGGTCTCCTCATTGCCAGCTTTAGTGAAGCTCCATTGATTAACCTTTTTTTTTTTTGTCTCATAAATATATCTCATCTTTATTAATATACCTCAATATACTAGATCTCATACGCTGGAGGTCATCTTACTTAATCAGGTTTGATTGTTATGTGTCTAGCCATATCTCACCTGGTGACATCTTACTTGAATTGATACTACCAGGCTGGATTACTGGAGACCTCACTAGGGCAAATCTAGTTATATCTCACTAAAAAGATCGCGTCTCATCCAGGTGGTCATTGTTTCTTCAGATTACACTGGAAGAGATCTCTTTACATCTATATTGGCAGTGATTCTTCATATATGCCCGCTGTGATCCTTTCACATATAGATGGTCAGTGTTTCTTCAGATTCTTTACGTTTAGATGGTCAATGTTTATTCATATTACCCTGGAAGAGATATCTTCACATCTAGATGGTCAGAGTTTCCTCATACTACACTGGATGACAATCTAGATCGCCAGTTTCTTCATATTACACAGTAAGAGATCTCTTCACATCAAGATGGTCAGCGTCTCTTCAGATTAAATTGGATGAGATCTCTTCACATCTAGATGGTCAGTGTCTCTTCAGATTAAATTGGATGAGATCTCTTCACATCTAGATGGTCAGCGTCTCTTCAGATTAAATTGGATGAGATCTCTTCACATCTAGATGGTCAGCGTCTCTTCAGATTAAATTGGATGAGATCTCTTCACATCTAGATGGTCAGCGTCTCTTCAGATTAAATTGGATGAGATCTCTTCACATCTAGATGGTCAGTGTCTCTTCAGATTAAATTGGATGAGATCTCTTCACATCTAGATGGTCAGTGTCTCTTCAGATTAAATTGGATGAGATCTCTTCACATCTAGATGGTCAGTGTCTCTTCAGATTAAATTGGATGAGATCTCTTCACATCTAGATGGTCAGTGTCTCTTCATATTCCACTGGACAAGATCTCTTTACGTTTAGATGGTCAATGTTTATTCATATTACCCTGGAAGAGATATCTTCATATCTAGATTGTCAGAGTTTCCTCATACTACATTGGATGACAATCTAGATCGCCAGTTTCTTCATATTACACTGGACAAGATCTCTTTACATCTAGATGGTCAGTGTTTCTTCATATTACACTGGAGAAGATCTCGATGGCCAATGGTTACTCATATTACTTGGAGACCTCCTCACATATCATATCCTCTTTCATATCATTCTCCGTGGATTTAGTTTACATTGTGTTGGCTTCCAATTTATCACTTTGAAGAGATTCTTATTTGACGAAAGCTGATCCCAAGGTTCCTATTTTATGGCTTTTATGCTTTTTAGGAGAAGTAGCAAAGCTAAAACTTGATAACCAGTAATATAAGTAGATGGCTATTACACCTAATCTTCTTACCCAACTTTTAGTGTTGCTGTTTTCCCTATGTTCTGAAGAAAATCTAACCACATTTTCTTGTGAAGTCATTGGTCGTCCACCAGTCAATGGGTTGACTTGAAGTTGGGTTGAGAGCAGCTTTTGAAGAAAGTTAAGTGCTCTATTTCTTATGTTTCGCTGACTGAGTGATTGCATTCCAGTGACATTCTGTTTTGTGTTGATTTTATCAAGTCACAGATGATGTGACGATGAGAGGAGGCTTGATTTTTAAGTGTCTTACAAATTAATTATGATAATTAAGAAATAGCGCTTGGTGGATAAACTGTGAATGCAATGGTTATAGAGAAGCAAGATACATTCCTAATTTAGCTAGATCAAAGTGAGGAAAGACAATCCTCTATATGGGAACACTTAAGGTATTAGATACATTCTGGACAATTACAATGAGACTGGATGTTCTACTAATGTTCTGCCTCCCCTACCCATGGAAATTAGAGATTAAGAAGGAACGTCTGTTGGCCATTCTATGGTGTATGGCTATTTTTAAAGTGGGGTAGTTGGCCAAATGAGAAAGAATGCCCGTTGGTGGCAGGTCCACAAACCTTGGTACATTTTCCCAGTGATCGGTCAACGTTGACAGGACATAACACCATACCGTGAATTTATCACAGAGATCCAGCCATTTTCTGACCTTTCAAACACATTACCACAGTGTAGTGTTCTGTCCTGTTCATGCATGTCATCCAAAAGCTTAAAAGTTTCCATAAATGCTATATTTTATATCATTAATGGATCAGGATCATAAGACGGTGAGAAGACTATGAAATTGGGTTCTGTTCTAAGGTCTCTACCGGAGTTGTAGAGCCAGAGGTGTTTTAATGTAGGAAAAGTAATTGGTTCCCAATAGATATAGACGATAAGCAATGACGGCTTTGTGCACATTCCATTAATTGCTAATTAATTATTCTGCCCTGTTTAATGAGGCAGGAGAGTCTGAAAACAAGAGCTCTCCACCCCACCACACCACCACTTATTGTAGGACAGGGAATTGAGTGTAGCTGATAATGACATTACACCCATGCTATATAATTAGAGAACAAACCAATGAACCACAAGTAATTGATTCTTAGTGCATTAATTAATGGAAAAAAATGAAGAAGAGGGCAAGTGATATGTGATTATGATAATACAAGGTCATGTAACATCATACAGCAGGGCAGCCCGCATCCTCCGGGAGCTTAGTACAATGGGTGATTGTATTCTAATGTTCTGCCCGACATGTCATCCCTAACTGGCCAAACCCATTTGGATAAAATACTAGTGATCCCACATCACCTGGGATCATGCGCTCTCTTTCCGTTGTCCTCCAGTTTGGTCCAAGCTGTAGAACCATGTCCAATGACCTCTCCACTGCCGGTAGAGAAATGACTGTACTTGTTTGGCTTTAGGTGTCTCCAGGATCTTTATTTATCACGTGCTCCATTACGTTTATGCATAGTTTGGAGCTAATTTTTCCAAACTTTGAGATTGTAGATGTCTCCACTTGACCAGCGTGGTAGCGTGCTCTGCTGCCCTGCAGAGCATCTTGTCCAATCTTCACTCTTTGTTACACCACAATGAATGTCGTATTTTTTATGATCTTCTAGAATTTTAGCCAAAATCACCTGTGAGCAATTTAGATGAGGTGCTGAAAGAATTAACACCAAACCCACTGAATTCCGTCTGACCAGCTGACGACCTAATGTATATGAGGGCCAGGGGCGGATCGGCTATAGACCTTACAGGGAAATTTCCCGGTGGGCCGATGCCTGCGCTGAGCCCGCCTCACAGCCGGCCAGTGGTAGTTTTTGGGGATGTATTTTGTGCTGCTGGCAGTATTTTGTGATGGTCTGTGGTATTTGGCTCTGTTGGGGGCGGTATAATGTGCCACAATATGGTATTACTGGCCCTGTCTTCCATCAATTTGGACCCAACTACAAAACTGGGCCACTGTTAGTATTTTTTCCAGGGCCACTTTAAGTTCCCAGTCCGCCCCTGATGATGGCCTCCTAACTCTCTCCTGATAGCAGATGTTGGGGAGAGAAGGATTGAGCCGTTGGATATGCCCTACCCTTGTGTTCTCAGGAAAATAAGCCACTTCTGAAGGCAATCTGTCAACAACTTAGTCCCCCATCTCCATTCAGAGCTAGGTACACTTAGCCATGCATGTGTATGGGGGGTTGGGAGAAATAGCTCACCAGCTATCTAAAAGGTATGGCCAACTCTAGACTGGCCCTAAGTACACTTACAGCACATGGCAACCTCCATTGACATGCTATAGCCATTGCTGAATGAAGCCATGTTCAATGACATTTTGAGATTGTCCTGAGTTTTCTTCTGCCAATACATGATGATAGGTCTCATCTTACTGTGGTGCCTGCATATCAAGCTGGTCAGATTAATTATAGTTCAGTACTCTACAAAACGTTTTGTTTTTCTTTTTAAACAAGGATATTTGTTTGATGTCCCAATTAAGGGGTCATTAAAGGACTTGTCTCCTCCTAGACGATGGTGGCATATCACTAGGATATGCCATCAAAGTCAGACAAGTCCAACTTCTGAGACCTGTACCTATCTCCAGAACGGGACGCCCAAAGTGTGCGGAGAGCAGCCGCCCTCCACTTTCAAAAACAGCGGAACGTGCTTGCGCAGCTCTTTTTGAAACTCATAGAAATAAATAGAGACTGACTGCGCATGCACAGTGCCTTCTTCTTCACTTTCAGGCACTCGTACTGGAGATGGGTGTGGGTGTCAGAGGGGGGACCTGCATCTATATGACTTCGATGCCATATCCGAGTGATATGTCATCAAAGTCTGATAGGACACAACCCCTTTAAGTGGTCCCTCGAAGTACCAAGCCAAGAATAGTGAGACTCCATTTTACATGGGGTGAAGTTTTAGTATGTCAGTGCCACATCATAGACTATAGATGCCCATACACCTTCACTTACTACCAGCCAACAGTTATCTCCCAACCCCCAACTTTGCTTAGTGTGCTTGTGTTTTCAGTGGGGAAAGAGGAGAAAGCCAATGTCAAACACATCTAGTGGTAGCTAATTTCCCAGGAGAAACACAAGGATCAGGCACCTAATCCTTCTGTCCATTGACATCATCTGTCAGGGAAGAGTTTGGAGCTCCTCATACACATTTGTTTGTTGGCTCACATTAGTCTCAGGATGGTGCTACACAGCGTTCTTGAGTACGAAATATGTCACACAACCAGAGATCGCTGTGTAGCGCTCAGCGCAGCTGGGTTATTTTGTTATTTTTCGGTCGTGGTCGCAGTAACTTGTGAGGCACACTGTGACCAAGTTCAAAGTCAATGGCTTGATGTCACAGCCGAGATTGCTGTGTTAGACCAAGCGTAATGTGTACGTGACGGAGATCATCAAGGAGAATGGATGAATTTGGCCTGGAATTTTCCAGCGTCCTCTCTGGTACTTGTAGAGGTTATTTATGGGTGTACCCTGTGCCCTAATATTAAGGTCCTGGGGGTAGGTTTGGTATAAAGCCAACATTGATAAATCATTGGTGGCAATTAATAAACCATTAACACATTTGAAAAAGATTCTATAAAAGTAAAATTAGCAAGAAAGACAATAAACATTTCTTGGTGTTTTATTATGGACAGTACTTACAGCTCATCCAGCCATTACTTACGGCAACACATCTGATCTCATATAGAAGCAGGTGACACACCCTCATGGAATAACCCAATAAACATTGTGCTTGGTGTCCTCACTTCATTATACTGTATATTGCACCATAACATGCCTCTCAACCTCTGTATGGACCATCCACCTCTGTATGGGCTGTATAGATAGGGTTTACAGTAGTCACCCGGAGGCGGCCATTTTGTATCAGTATCTATCACTTTTCTAGTAAGTTATGTCCTTCCTTACATTAGAGCAATTCTCCAACATTCTGGATGATGACTTAGCGAATACATCCATTATTGATCCATAGAAATAGGCTTAAAGGGGTATTCCAGAATTCAGTAGGTCCCGCCAACCCACCTTAATTACACGTAACACTGTAGAAGAACGTTTGTAATGGATTCACAGCCCTGAAGTTGCATGGCTCCGCCTCTCAGGAACCAGTAATGTGACACTTCCAGGCTGGGCTACGGACAGGCCATCATTTCCTCTGTGGACACAGACAGAACCGTTCCTCTCTCTGGCACATGCGCAAATTCCTGAATCCACCTCATCTACACATGGCCCAGGGTGAGGAATAGTTCTGGCCCCTTCCACAACAGAAGTAACATTGACAGAATCAGGATTCTATAAGAGAAGAACCACGTGACCGGTTCTCAAGCAGCTGTGCAACAACTAGACGGCAAGTGTATTTGAAACTTTAATCTACAGGCGAGTTATGTGTAGGTCAGGTGGGTTTGTGGGACCCGCTAGGCCCTGGAATACCCCTTTACATGATTAAATTCTGACAACCTGTCGCCACTAGGTGTGTGTAATTGAAGTGTCAACAGCCGCACACAAGGAGCTCCCCCTAGTGGTTGCATGTGAGAACCAGAATGGTATTATTTGCCTCTATGTCTATGGCGGGGATTTGAAGCTCTATTACAGACGTGGAGCTCCGACCAATATAAAGATATGAAATGATTCAGTGTTGTCTCTGGTTTCGAGGAAGTTTCTAAACTGCTTCTCACCCATTTTTTATATTTTAAGTATGAATATGGGTCGAAGCCACAAAATGGCAGCCATCCATGTGTTTAGTCATTTTAATGCCAAAATCTAGCCAAGCCAACTAATCATTGTGCCAAAAATGTAGCGTTAGACTTGGACTATAGTGAGATATATAAGAGATTACAGAACATAGAGATATCTGCTATTTTAGAGAAAGGACTATGAGGGAGCCATTACAATGTCACGCTGTCTCGGAAACGTCAGCGGGCTGTGGGCATCTGCACGCACCTTATAATCTAGTTGTGTGGCAGGCAAAATGTTATGTCTTCCAACTGACAAGCACATATACCTCTCAGATGTAAAGCAACTTTTTATCTTTCACAAATGTAACACTGAAATATATAGAATAAAAGAACATGCATTAACTTGATGTGGCTGCTCTGCATTTTCTTACCGTATTATACATTGAAAAGTGTGCGGTGTCTCATCTAGATACCCCCTCGGTCTACAAAGACTTTAGGTATCTTTCCCCGTGTTTATTTCCTGAATTTTTTGCTACGCTCTGTATTTTCAGCATGGAAGCTCAATTACAAGTCAGTGCAGCATAGAGAGGCAGCCTCGAATACAGCAGATGGCACTTCTAGGGAATCCGACAGTACATATAGCTGCATACACTCGTATGGCGGTCACCTCTTAGAGAAGACTAGCGGCTTCAATAGGACAACTGGCTGAAGACTGAGCACTTTAGGAATCAGAGAGCCTCCCACCCGTAAAGCCTTTCTACAAGTACTAGATGAGCGGTCAGAGTACAACAGGCCAGACTACGGGAGCATAGTCAGAAACCTAGCCATCGGAAACAGAACAATAGAGAACAGATGAACTCTCCAAGGGGTGAGGCGAGAACAAGGCCAAGAGCTGGGTCAACCAAGAGTTAAATCAGGAACAATAGCGCATGGATTGAAGACTGGAATAATGACAGGACTAAACCTGAAGACATGGCAGGGCAATTTAATGGTCTGATGTCACAATCGGGCACCAGTTGTAGTGGATTCCAAGCCCCAGAGCCACGGCCCAAACCAGCAGGGCCACCAGGAAGACTGGAAGAAGGGGAGGAGCATGCTGCTCGAACCGGGTGAGATAAGGATCACACAGATTACATTCACGCTACAGTTTTTCAAGGCCATTTTCTATTAAAAACGGATGAATTTCATTGGCTTTCTTATTTTTAAATGGCCCACCTGTGCCCTCGGTATATACAATTTACCCCCATTGTGCCCTCAATAATTAGTGTCAAACCCCCCAACCCCTTGTAGTGCTAACAATTAAAAATATATATATATACAGTATACTCACCTCATCCACTTGCATGCGATTGAACACTCTTTCCTCACTGGGCGCTGCAGGACCTGAACTCCCAGAGTGTTGACCTCACACCGGGAGCATCAGGTCCTAACGCCTGCAGTGAGGAGCCTCAGTTCCCACACACATGCAAGTGGATGAGGTGAGTATTGTGGTTTTTTAACCCCTGGATGTGCAATCTTGTCTAAATGGATGTTGAAAACGGTCCCATTGATTTAAGTGGAGTCCATCTGGCCGTGAAAACGGCCAACAATAGGACATATCCTATTGTTTGAGGCTTGCCGTTCTGGTTGTGACAAGTTATCCTTTATACATAACTAGTAGATCCGTGGGGTACTGGGTCCCTGCTCTCATGATAGTGGGAGACCCAGCGGTATAACCCCCACCGATCACAAGGGACTCCTGAAAGGAAAAGTGTGGCAGGTCAGACAGGCCTACTGTTACTCCTGCTGCCCCATCTCACTGGGGGTTCCAGCAATAAGACTAATAGTTATACCCCACCCCCTCTGCAGCAAATCCATATATTTTACCGCTCTGTATAAAATAATCTATATTATAGCTCACATATAGTATCTGTACATTTTTTCAGTAGGGGACGATTACCCATAATTATGTCTGCATTCACATTAGGTTCTAAAGAATAGAGAACATTTTAAACATCTAAGCCCCACCTCTGAACAGTTTGGCCACACCCCCAAACCCCACCCCTGATCAGTGCCCATTTAAAACAGCAGAATGTTTCTGGCACAGGTCAGTACACAACTAAATAATGAGCCCTGTAGATGAAGTAACGGCTGCGCAGGATGATTTGTGAGCTCACACGACCCTTCAGGAACATGTCACACACATTTATTTCCATCAGTGATTTCTATGCACTGAATACTCCCATTAGCCGTGTTGTTTCTCCTCAGCTTTCAGCTTATCGGAGGTTGGATTCAGTTTTGCACATTTTTTTTCCCAACACATTAATTAGCCGAGGTAACAAGTAGCCGGCGTTAATTAATTAAATTATGAAAATAAATGTTTATTTTCACAACTGCACAGACTTCCTATATTATAGAACATGGAGACAGAAATGTGAGCCGTCTACGGATCAGGATCCTTCCCAGCCATATAGCGTTTATAAATCTGGTATGAGGCTCTATCTGAGAAAATGTCCTCTAGGTATGGATCTAAAATTGTGGACCACAATGCTTGCGGGCAAGGGTCCTAGGCCTGGGTAGTTCTTTCCCTCAGCCTATGAGGTCTGTTTGTCCTTCAGTGCAAGGTAAGGGAAGTGACAACCTCTCTGAGAGTCTATAAAATGGAGAAGGGGGTTGTCACCAAAGAACCTCCGTCCATCTTGAATCACAATCCATTCTCTAAGCTGTAATACATTCGAGGCTGACTACACAGAGATATAGAGTCTGAAGGATATCCTGGTCTTCAGTCTTAACCCTGTAAGTGGGTGTGGACTTTGCCTCAGAAAAATCTCCAGATTGCAGCCCTCAGAATAGTACAGATGAGCAGCAGTAGTATGGTCAGGAATAGAGCCAAGGATCCTCATCAGAAGAGAGGTGAGATTGGACTGCAGTCAGAAGCAAGACAAGGTTCAGATCCAAGAGTGGAACTCCAGGTAATAGGCAGATACTTTAAAGTACTAGAAAGTAGTCAGGAACAAGGCCAAGGTCATGAATGGAGTCAAATGCTACAGTGAAAGCAGGATAAGATGAGCTTTAATCAGTTGGCAATGCATGGAAGGACTCCTGCCCTTTATGTAGGCCGCCAGACCTGACGATGCTTAGCAACGGAAACAGCACAGTAACGGCCTGTTGTTGTCATTGACGTTAGCTTTTCTTAGTAAATCTGCTGAAACTCTTGTGTCTATGGGTCTGGTAGACCTTCCTCCCACATATGATATGGGTGGGGATGGTACTGTTAGATACACTTATCAGATAGTCCATAAGGGCTACAGTTATGACACCACAGTTATCTGTCTCTGAGCTGATCCTGTGTTACATAACCCTTCAGACTAAGGTTTGTGTCATTAACTATGATTGAGAACTGTATAGTAGGACGGCCATCAGTGTGTTCGGTGTCTTTTTACACATTGGAGAAGATTCCCAGCTGCCAGCTCATTCCTCCATGGATGGTACTGTACATGTACGGTCTGGTAGACCACAGCTGTGTTCTTTGGGTAGGAAAATGATGTGTCTGGAGGCCCATCATTTCCCATTGGGAAATTGTCGGAGAATGATATCATTATCATTAGCTGGTCCTTCCACGTATGGCCTCAGTATTTCTCTCGTCCTACAGGGTTTATCATTTGCAGAACATCTCACATCAGTCCCGGAGCTTACAATTGAATTCAATGTTGCGCACATTGCTGCCAATTTAATCAGGAGATAATTAGTTTCCCAGCATGGTTTTGGAAGAGAGAAGACAAAAGGCAGATATGTATGGGTGACTGTGCAATGTCCACACCTATAGGAACCCACCTGAGCTGCGGGGCATGCTGAGACATGTAGTATCTCAGCCACTAATATCCATGGTGCTATAGTCATCTATTACTCTCATAGCTCTGAGGTTAAGTATGTAGTCCCTCCATTTACAAGTATGACAAATGTGAGGAAACCATGAGGAGGCCAAATGGTACCCTGCCTGGCTACGAAACCATGGATCCCAGTGTTGTGCCGACCATAAAGCAGCCGCCATAATCATATAGAAACATTCACAATTGGATTTCTAGTCTACAAAAGTCAAAAACTTTTCACGAAGCTCCATTTTCCTTAAAAATTTCACTCTTTCCCACTTTTTGCCATTTTGCATTGTATAATTTCTTGAGCTTTTCTTGACAGATTTGCCACAATCCACACCACAAGTTGCAATCGTAGATTTGCTTTTCTGACGCATGGGCACCCCACAGATGTCCCAAATTTATTTAGAGGAATGACCTTGTCTCAGGATACGTACAAGAAGCGTATTGATATCACGACCAATGGAGCCTGCTGGGAAAGAACTCCAACTACAGCCTCCTACCCGTCGAAATCATAGTTCAGGAACAACAGCACTTAACTCCAATATCCCATCAGGCACTGGAGTCCAGGAAGCGGAGATTTGGGGAGCTGTTTGGGAGCTGACCCTGAGCTATTGATGGAAGCCTATAGTCACCGTCTGACTAATAGAGAAGTCTAAAATATGTATTTATATTTTATTCATAGACTATATCCTGACATGTGTTTTGTCCATGCTACAGTGCAAGGACCCGAGCTAACAGCTCCTCGTAGCTCAGAAAGGAGCTGAGAAAGGAAGATATAAGCAGTAAATGGAAATGTTCCGGTATTGTATGACCATACAAATCTGCCAGGTTTCAGAAGGGTTAACCGCACTTGTTTTCAGCTTTGAACCCGGCGCTGCGCTGTTTGCTGTCAGCAGATCCACTAACACGTTTCAAACCTCGGGAGAGACAAAAAGGGATTATCACTTGTAAGTCCTCACCTGTAGAGAGTCATCGTCTGCGGCCTCTGAGCGCGGACAGGGGAGACGAGCGGCTCAGAGATCAAATTACTTAGCATCTCTGCCTTACGGTCCTGACACCAATTACTCCCCTGTACAGCGGCCGGCTGGATCCATCTCCACAGCTGCCGAACAGGTGTCATCCCAAAGGGTCTCCTAACAAGCTATGTAACGAACAAGGCTCAACAGTGCTAAATCAACAAACAATTACCTGCACCGGTAGCCCTACACCTAGGGAGGAAGACGGGTGCAGGGCCAGTTTATCAACACATTCAGCCATGGATACCACCTATTCCCACTGTGACCTGGAAACCTATGGCCAGGGGTGAATGTGGAGGGGAAATGGACTCCCTCCTAGTTCTTGACACTACACCCCCCCCAACCCAACACAATGGCATATGGCATGTTTACCAATCAGCCGGATAGGGACCTGACATGCCAACATCCAGATACTTGTGGAGAGAACTTCACATCAAGTATGGATCCAACTCTAGCTGGAGACCTCATATATTGTAGGCCTCACTGTAGCTTTAGCTGCCCCCTCTATGATATTTTAACAGTAAATGGAGGTACGACCAAGTGATAGACTCTGTTGGACGCCGTTATGGAGGCTTGTGAATGGTAATGTAATAGACACTACATGACATTGACCCTATATGACCAGAAACACTATACCCAACACTGAGAAATCACACAAGCAGGCATAGATTCACTCAGCAGAATGTACTACAAAAAGACTAGTTTCACACTACAGCTTTTATATCCGGCATGCTGTTCCCTGCCGGATCTCGCTACACCCCATCAATGCCAGATGTAGAAGTGCTAGTGTGAAAATAGCCTTAGATATATCTCGTATATCAGATATACACCTTTGATTCATGTTGGCGGAACCCACCAATTTAGCAAAAGCATCCGACTATCTAATGTTTGTGGGGGCTTCCAGGCTATCTCTGAGGTAGATCTCTCCACATTTAGAATCCATGCACAGCCCAGGAGAGATAGATGTCAGCTGGTCAAGACTATCTAAAATACACTGGAGGGAGAAAAGTATTGGGAAACCTTCACATTATACCTACAGGTGCTTTTATGACATCCCATTCCTATAGGCATTCATTGTCTACAAAATTATGGAGGGCGTCTGTGGGAATTTTTGCCCATTTATCCAGAAGAGCATCTGATGTTGGTAGAGGAGGTCTGGATTACAATCTACATTCTAGTCCATCCTAAAAATGTTGAATGGGGTTGATATCAGGGCTCTGTGTGGCCGGTCAGGTTTTTCCACTACATAAACTCACCCAACCATGTCTTTATGGCACTTGCTCTGTGCACTGGAGGACAATTATGCTGGAACAGAGAAAGGCCTTCCCCAAACTGTTTCCACAAAGATGAAAGCAGACAGTTGTCTTGGTATGTTGACGTATTAAATTGGTTTTCCATCTTCTGTGGCCATTCCGGCAGACCTGCCCATGTGGCTAGACCTGTTTAGGGAATCATACTTACCTGCTCCTTGTCACTGGGTTCCAACTGTACGCTCCAGT
Organism: Rhinella marina; assembly: GCA_900303285.1. Lineage (NCBI taxonomy): Eukaryota > Metazoa > Chordata > Amphibia > Anura > Bufonidae > Rhinella > Rhinella marina. The sequence goes on from ONZH01002791.1 coordinate 240,029, forward strand.
CCCTGTATGGCAACATCGGGTTTGACGGTCACTACAGCCAGTCACTGGCCGCACAGGCAGCTGATCATGTGACCCATTGACATGACACATGAGGGGGTTGCGTTTTTCACTGTGGCCAGTGATTGGCTGGAGTGGCCGTCAAACCAGATGTTGACACACGGAGACTGGAGCACGCCAGCTATGGAGCAAAGAAACCAGGGAGAGACCAAAGAAACCGGAACCCAACGGCAAGAAGCAGGTTCAGCCATGTGAGGGTCTGCCCAAAAGTTCCTTCAATATGGAAAACTCATTTAAGATTTAGTTCACTGGAATTATAGGGCCTAGGTTAGCCTGTGAAAAACAACACCACAGCCTTATCCTCTTCCACCAACTACAGTTGGCACCAGGCAAGTAAAGTTCTCCTGGCATTCACCAAACCCAGACTCACTACACAGAGAACATCTCCGGTGTTGACGTGTGTTACACCACTCCAGCCAACGCTTGACATTGTGCTTGGTGATATAAGGTTTGTATGCAGCTGTTTCACCATGGAAACCCGTGCCATGAAGCTCCCGACACAGCATAGATTTTGTGCTGTTGTTAATTGCAGGTTTGGACTTCTATGTACTATGCTCTTCAGCACTTGGTGACCTCATTCTGTAACTTTACATGGTCTCCACTTGGTGGCTCAGTTGCTGTGGTTCTTCTACTTTAAAATAATATTGCTGACAGGTAATGGTGAAATATCTAGGCAGGAAGAAATGTCCGGAAGTAACGTAAACTTATGGCCGAGTGACATCCTATTACAGGATCACATTGGAATTCAGGGAACTCTTTACAATGAGCCATTCTTTCAAAAATGTCTGTAAAAGAAGACTAAATGGCCAGGAGCTGGATTTTATACACCTGTGACAATGTGACACACCTGAAATCATGGATTATAACATGGGGTCCAATACTTTAGTCCATATAATATACATGGCCAGCTTTAGATACATGGCCTCATCTCTATAGTTGAGTAATGCTCAGGCCAGGTATGTGGCTGGCCCTAACTCCCTCCACACCTGTGCCAAGTATTAAATATCCACAGGATAACATTTAACAACAAATTGGTCTCCTGTTTAACCTGCAGGATTTTGCAGATAGAGGATAAAAGGCTAAGAAGTAACAGGAGGAGGGGAGAAGGGAGAGAGATCACAGGCTGCAGGCCAGAAATGTCACTGTCAGGACTCCAGGGTCACTGATGGTCATCTGCCAAACAAAAGGTGTATGTTTATACACAGCTCATCAAAGTGACCAACCAATGTCCCAGTGAAAGAAGTGACTACGAGACAAGTACATGTCACCAACATCCCCTACAAGACTACTCTGTGTGTAACAAAATAACTACTATAATACTGCTCCTTTGTACAAGAATATAACTACTATAATACTGCTCCTATGTACAAAAATATAACTACTATAATACTGCTCCAATGTACAAGAATATAACTACTATAATACTGCTCCTATGTACAAGAATATAACTAACTATAATACTGCTCCTATGTACAAGAAAATAACTACTATAATACTGCTCCTATGTACAAGAATATAACTCCTATAATACTGCTCCTATTTACAAGAAAATAACTACTATAAAACTGCTCCAATGTACAAGAATATAACTACTATAATACTGCTCCTATGTACAAGAAATAAACTACTATAAAACTGCTCCTATGTACAAGAATATAACTACTATAATACTGCTCCTATGTACAAGAATATAACTACTATAATACTGCTCCTATGTACAAGAATATAACTACTATAATACTGCTCCTATGTACAAGAATATAACTACTATAATACTGCCTCCTATGTACAAGAATATAACTACTATAATACTGCTCCTATGTACAAGAATATAAACTACTAAATACTGCTCCTATGTACAAGAATATAACTACTATAATACTGCTCCTATGTACAAGAATATAACTACTATAATACTGCTCCTATGTACAAGAATATAACTACTATAATACTGCCTCCTATGTACAAGAATATAACTACTATAATAACTGCCCTATGTACAAGAATATAACTACTATAATACTGCTCCTATGTACAAGAATATAACTACTATAATACTGCTCCTATGTACAAGAATATAACTACTATAATACTGCTCCTATGTACAAGAATATAACTACTATAATACTGCTCCTATGTACAAGAATATAACTACTATAATACTGCTCCTATGTACAAGAATATAACTACTATAATACTGCTCCTATGTACAAGAATATAACTACTATATAATACTGCTCCTATGTACAAGAATATAACTACTATAAATACTGCTCCTATGTACAAGAATATAACTACTATAATACTGCTCCTATGTACAAGAATATAACTACTATATATACTGCTCCTATGTACAAGAATATAACTACTATAATACTGCTATGTACAAGATATAACTACTATAATACTGCTCCTATGTACAAGAATATAAACTACTATAATAATACTGCTCCTATGTACAAGAATATAACTACTATAATACTGCTCCTATGTACAAGAATATAACTACTATAATACTGCTCCTATGTACAAGAATATAACTACTATAATACTGCTCCTATGTACAAGAATATAACTACTATAATACTGCTCCTATGTACAAGAATATAACTACTATAATACTGTTCCTATGTACAAGAATATAACTACTATAAATACTGCTCCTATGTACAAGAATATAACTACTATAATACTGCTCCTATGTACAAGAATATAACTACTATAATACTGCTCCTATGTACAAGAATATAACTACTACTACTATAATACTGCTCCCTATGTACAAGAATATAACTACTATAATACTGCTCCTATGTACAAGAATATAACTACTATAATACTGCTCCTATGTACAAGAATATAACTACTATAAATACTGCTCCTATGTACAAGAATATAACTACTATAATACTGCTCCTATGTACAAGAATATAACTACTATAATACTGCTCCTATGTACAAGAATATAACTACTATAATACTGCTCCTATGTACAAGAATATAACTACTATAATACTGCTCCTATGTACAAGAATATAACTACTATAATACTGCTCTCTATGTACAAGAATATAACTACTATAATACTGCTCCTATGTACAAGAATATAACTACTATAATACTGCCTCCTATGTACAAGAATATAACTACTATAATACTGCTCCTATGTACAAGAATATAACTACTATAATACTGCTCCTATGTACAAGAATATAACTACTATAATACTGCTCCTATGTACAAGAATATAACTACTATATATACTGCTCCTATGTACAAGAATATAACTACTATAATACTGCTCCTATGTACAAGAATATAACTACTATAATACTGCTCCTATGTACAAGAATATAACTACTATAAATACTGCTTCCTATGTACAAGAATATAACTACTATAATACTGCTCCTATGTACAAGAATATATACTACTATAATACTGCTCCTATGTACAAGAATATAACTACTATAATACTGCTCCTATGTACAAGAATATAAACTACTATAATACTGCTCCTATGTACAAGAATATAACTACTATAATACTGCCTCCTATGTACAAGAATATAACTACTATAATACTGCTCCTATGTACAAGAATATAACTACTATAATACTGCTCCTATGTACAAGAATATAACTACTATATATACTGCTTCCTATGTACAAGAATATAACTACTATAATACTGCTCCTATGTACAAGAATATAACTACTATAATACTGCTCCTATGTACAAGAATATAACTACTATAATACTGCTCCTATGTACAAGAATATAACTACTATAATACTGCTCCTATGTACAAGAATATAACTACTATAATACTGCCTCCTATGTACAAGAATATAACTACTATAATACTGCCTCCTATGTACAAGAATATAACTACTATAATACTGCTCCTATGTACAAGAATATAACTACTATAATACTGCTCCTATGTACAAGAATATAACTACTATAATACTGCCTTATGTACAAGAATATAACTACTATAATACTGCTCCTATGTACAAGAATATAACTACTATAATACTGCTCCTATGTACAAGAATATAACTACTATAATACTGCTCCTATGTACAAGAATATAACTACTATAATACTGCTCCTATGTACAAGAATATAACTACTATAATACTACTGCTCCTATGTACAAGAATATAACTACTATAATACTGCTCCTATGTACAAGAATATAACTACTATAATACTGCTCCTATGTACAAGAATATAACTACTATAATACTGCCTCCTATGTACAAGAATATAACTACTATAATACTGCTCCTATGTACAAGAATATATAACTACTATAATACTGCTCCTATGTACAAGAATATAACTACTATAATACTGCTCCCTATGTACAAGAATATAACTACTATAATACTGCTCCTATGTACAAGAATATAACTACTATAATACTGCTCCTATGTACAAGAATATAACTACTATAATACTGCTCCTATGTACAAGAATATAACTACTATAATACTGCCTATGTACAAGAATATAACTACTATAATACTGCTCCTATGTACAAGAATATAAACTACTATAATACTGCTCCTATGTACAAGAATATAACTACTATAATACTGCTCCTATGTACAAGAATATAACTACTATAATACTGCTCCTATGTACAAGAATATAACTACTATAATACTGCTCCTATGTACAAGAATATAACTACTATAATACTGCTCCTATGTACAAGAATATATAACTACTATAATACTGCTCCTATGTACAAGAATATAACTACTATAATACTGCTCCTATGTACAAGAATATAACTACTATAATACTGCTCCTATGTACAAGAATATAACTACTATAATACTGCTCCTATGTACAAGAATATAACTACTATAATACTGCTCCCTATGTACAAGAATATAACTACTATAATACTGCTCCTATGTACAAGAATATAACTACTATAATACTGCTCCTATGTACAAGATATAAACTACTATAATACTATCCTATGTACAAGAATATAACTACTATAATACTGCTCCTATGTACAAGAATATAACTACTATAATACTGCTCCTATGTACAAGAATATAACTACTATAATACTGCCTCCTATGTACAAGAATATAACTACTATAATACTGCTCCTATGTACAAGAATATAACTACTATAATACTGCCTCCTATGTACAAGAATATAACTACTATAATACTGCTCCTATGTACAAGAATATAACTACTATAATACTGCTCCTATGTACAAGAATATAACTACTATAATACTGCTCCTATGTACAAGAATATAACTACTATAATACTGCTCCTATGTACAAGAATATAACTACTATAATACTGCTCCTATGTACAAGAATATAACTACTATAATACTGCCTCCTATGTACAAGAATATAACTACTATAATACTGCCTCCTATGTACAAGAAATATAACTACTATAATACTGCTCCTATGTACAAGAATATAACTACTATAATACTGCTCCTATGTACAAGAATATAACTACTATAATACTGCTCCTATGTACAAGAATATAACTACTATAATACTGCCTATGTACAAGAATATAACTACTATAATACTGCTCCTATGTACAAGAATATAACTACTATAATACTGCTCCTATGTACAAGAATATAACTACTATAATACTGCTCCTATGTACAAGAATATAACTACTATAATACTGCTCCTATGTTACAAGAATATAACTACTATAATACTGCTCCTATGTACAAGAATATAACTACTATAATACTGCCTCCTATGTACAAGAATATAACTACTATAATACTGCTCCTATGTACAAGAATATAACTACTATAATACTGCCTCCTATGTACAAGAATATAACTACTATAATACTGCTCCTATGTACAAGAATATAACTACTATAATACTGCCTCCTATGTACAAGAATATAACTACTATAATACTGCTCCTATGTACAAGAATATAACTACTATAATACTGCTCCTATGTACAAGAATATAACTACTATAATACTGCCTCCTATGTACAAGAATATAACTACTATAATACTGCTCCTATGTACAAGAATATAACTACTATAAATACTGCTCCTATGTACAAGAATATAACTACTATAATACTGCTCCTATGTACAAGAATATAACTACTATAATACTGCTCCTATGGAATATAACTAAAATGTTATCCTCTGATCTTCCAACCTCTGGGTTGTTGTCTCCCACTGTTTTTCCAAGGAAGATCTCTGAATGTAGCGTTTTGCCAGTGAGTCGCTTTGTGAGCTGCTTCCTGGTTGTGGCCTTCAGTTTGTACGTGCAGTCTATCTGTTTTTCGCAGGTACAGTGTATGTTTTTTCAATGTCTCCATTCTCCTCACCAGTGCTGGGATCTGATCAGCCAGGTGGAGCTCAGGTAGTTGCTCTGGAGGCCTCTAAATGCTGCTGCTGGGGAAGTTTGCAGGCTGTTTGGTTGCAGTACAGGTAGATTCTGTCCGCTGTTTCCTGGCACAAGATTCTGCATTTTTGGTGCAGAACCCTGTGGTCCCTGGATTTTTGCGGCTGCTGTCGCTGCTTTTGGGTTACAATCTCCAGCTGGGCGGTCCTGGGATCCTGGATTTGCAGCACAGATGGCACTGGTAACACCTTGAGGTCTTTCTCCATTACTCTCCTGATCTCCTTCACAGCTTGCATGCCCCCAGACATTCTGCGCTCAGAATCTATCACCACACGCTGCTGCAGATTCTCCTGTATGGTTTGCCTTTCCAGGGATGTCCTCCTCTACCTTCCAGGAGTGGAGGTGGATTGTCCACCTGAGGCTGGCAATGAAGATCTCACCTCCTGCACATTCTGCATGGTTCTTACTTCTGATCCTTCATTCACACTGGTAGGTGGTTTCACCAGGCACTTACTTCTTGCTTCTTCTTGTCTTGCACTGGAACCGCTGACATTCTTTCCATCCATAGAAACTTTGGGATTTACATCCCCTGATTTAGTTGGCTGGGTATTGTTTCCCAGATTAGGCCTGAAAAACTGCAGTCCCACATAAGACCCATACTACAGCCAGCAACTTTTCCTTTTGAGGAGAGAAAACTATACAAGAGAAAAACATCTGAGCAACAAAAGCCAAGTCCTGCATCAGACCCCGGTGAGGTACTACAAGTCCCAGCAGTAAGTACTGCACAAAATGAAGACTGTGGACTCTTACCTGATGACAGCAGTGAAGTGGCAGTGCAGACACCACAAGTCCCAGGAGGCAGTGCACTGCAGGAGGACTGTGGACTGATACCGGCAGGTAACACTGCAGCAGCACCTCAGGGTATATGTGAGCAGGACACTCAGAACTATGGTGTGCAGGTGGTTCATACTGAGGACTATAGTGTGCAGGGGGTTAATACTGAGGACTGTGATGTGCAGGGGGTTAATACTCAGGACTGTAATGCTGATGATATATCTGATGTTGTTGATGTCTCTGTGTGTGATAATGTCCCAGCTGAGGATCATCTATAGCAGCTGGTAACATAGAGACCCCGGGTGTTGATGGTGGGGAGGGGGCAGTGCAGCCTCAGGCTGAGGAGTTCCCCCCTATAGTTACACCACAGGCAGTAGAGCCCCATAGTACAGGTGGTCAGCAGCCCACACAGCGCCCCCCGCAGACACTGGTCAGACATCTGGGAAATGCTTGGAGTCGGTTTCCACCGTCATTTCCCTCTAACACCAGATACACAGCCAGGCCTTCAAGAGAAGGAACGTTGTCAGGTTTAGACATAAAGGGGCAAAGGAAGATCTACCTGACAGAAGGTGTGTGGTCAGAGACATGCTGTGTACCCAGATGGGCTTCCTGCCAACCAACATCCTGGCAGTGATAAACCTCCCAGACAGACAGGACTATGACATTAGCTCAAGCTGATGTCTGATCTGGACGGTTCTGGGCTCTCTAACACCCGGGTCAGAGATACTGAGGGGTGGAATAAGTTCAGCTTTATCCCCATCTCTAAGCCTGACACTGTAAACGTCACCATCATTTTCTGGAACGAGTCTGTCCCCCTCAGGATATTATTATCTGGCTCAGGAGGCATTGTGACCTCAAGTCAAACCTGACCAAGACCAGGGATGAGGATGGAATCTGGACCGGGGGGTGGAGGGTCCTTGGTTACATTACACCAGCACCAGAACATCACCCATCACCTTCCCAATTCCTTCTTCATTGGCCGAGAGAAAGGTGTTTGTTTCTACCCTGGTCAGCCCCGGCTATGCTTTAAATGTGGGAAGTCTGGTCACGTGGCGAGTGTCTGCACCATGGTGAAGTGCAGCCTGTGCGGGGACATCGGCCATGTGAGCTCCACCTGCCAGAACATAAGGTGTAACCTGTGTGGTAACATCGGTCACCCCCATAAAGACTGTCCTGAAGCGTGGCATAATATCTGTAGAGATCTCCCTGATGAGGACTTGGTGGAAGGGGCAGATGTCCCAGATGAGGAGGAGGAGGAGGAGGCACTATTGTCAGGGTCATTGTACACAGTACCAGAGACCCCACACATGAGCAGTACAGTGCCGGACCACCAGCAGGCAGATAACACTGAGGGGGACATGGAGGTTATGGAGCAGCCTGTAGAGCGTCCAATGTCTGTCTCTTCCCCTGCCCCAGCACCCACCACTGGGGAAAATAAAAAGCGGAAAAAGTATAAGTCCAGCCACAGGCCTGAGGGTGAATGGACAACCGTCCAAAAACCCACAAAAATGAAAGTGCTCAGACAGGATGATGTTACTATAACTACCAACAGATACAGTGTGCTGTCCGAGTCAGACGGAGAGGCAGAGATAGAGAGAGAGCTGAAGCGTATGATGGCGGAATGTGATGACGACCCAGGAGGGGATCCTCCCACAAAAAGGAGACCTCTTCATGCCGAGTCACAGTCTGTATGGGATATGGAAACTGGTAGTCAGCAAGACAACTCTGACTCTGATTTATGATGATGGGGGTTATCTTTCTTCTTCTTCTCTTGCTCTTGATGGCAGACTTCCATCTTAAAGTGGTCACCAGTAATGTGAATAGCATTAGAGCTAGAAGGACCAGACATGTTGTCTATGAACACCTGAGATATCTCAATGCTGATGTGTTCTTCTTCCAGGAGACACGCTTAAACACCTTAGGTCTCATATGAGAGGCAGAGCGAGAATGGCAGTCTGGTCCGTCCTTCTGGTCGATGTCTGTGGAGCCTTATGCCGGGATTACTATCTTGTTTAATACCCGTGATGTAATTGTACATAGACTAACGGAGGTCTCGATGGGAAGGTGCCTGCTGCTAGAGATCACCATCCGAGGCAGAAGACTCCGGCTTATTAACATCTATGGGCCACAGACAGTGGGCAAAAGGACTCAACACTTTAATAATGTAAATCCATACCTATTCACATCTATTCCGATTATCATGGCTGGAGACTTTAATGCCACCATTACAACCAGGGCCGGCCTTAGGGTAGATGGCGCCCTGTGCGAAACTTTCTCTCAGCGCCCCCCCCCCCCGAGTGACAGTACTAACGTCATACAGTATAGAGCTATAAATAGAGTGTAGAGATATATAGAGTGATATAGGACTGTATAGAGAGCTATAAATACAGCGCAGAGATATATAGAGTAGGACAGTATATATATATATATATATATATATATATTTATAGCTCTCTATACTGTCCTATATCACACTATATATCTCTGCACTGTATTTATAGCTTTCTATATTGAAATGTAACCTAATATAGCGCACATACCTCTTACATCCAGTATAATACAGCGCCCCATACCTCTTACATCCAGTATACAGCAGCAGCCCCATACCTCTACATCAGTATAATACAGCATCCCCATTACCTCTTACATCCAGTATAATACAGTGCGCCTCATACCTCTTACATCCAGTATAATACAGCCCTCATACCTCTACATCCAGTCAGCGCCCATACCTCTTACATCCAGTATAATACAGCGCCTCATACCTCTTACATCAGTCAGTATAATACAGCGCCTCATACCTCTTACATCCAGTATAATACAGCGCCTCATACCTCTTACTCCAGTACATCCAGTATAATACAGCGCCCCATACCTCTTACATCAGTATAATACAGCGCCTCCATACCTCTTACATCCAGTATAATACAGCGCCCCATACCTCTTACATCCATCCAGTATCATACGTATAATACAGCCCCATACCTCTACATCCAGTATAATACAGCGCCCCATACCTCTACATCCAGCCCCATACCTCTTACATCCAGTATAATACAGCGCCCCATACCTCTTACATCCAGTATAATACAGCGCCTCATACCTCTTACATCCAGTATAATACAGCGCCCCATACCTCTTAACATCCAGTATATAATACAGCGCCCCATACCTCTTACATCCAGTATAATACAGCGCCCATACCTCTACATCAGTATATACAGCGCCCCATACCTCTTACATCCAGTATAATACAGCCCCATAACCTCTTACATCCAGTATAATACAGCGCCCCATACCTCTTACATCCAGTATAATACAGCGCCCATACCTCTTACATCCAGTATAATACAGCGCCCCATACCTCTTACATCCAGTATAATACAGCGCGCCCATACCTCTTACATCCAGTATAATACAGCGCCCCATACCTCTTACATCCAGTATAATACAGCGCCCCATCCTCTTACATCCAGTTATAATACAGCGCCCCATACCTCTTACATCCAGTATAATACAGCGCCCCATACCTCTTACATCCAGTATAATACAGCGCCCATACCTCTTACATCCAGTATAATACAGCGCCCCATACTCTTACATCCAGTATAATACAGCGCCCATACCTCTTACATCCAGTATAATACAGCGCCCATACCTCTTACATCCAGTATATAATACAGCCCCCATACCTCTTACATCCAGTATAATACAGCGCCCCATACCTCTTACATCCAGTATAATACAGCGCCCATACCTCTTACATCCAGTATAATACAGCGCCCATACCTCTTACATCCAGTATAATACAGCGCCCCATACCTCTTACATCCAGTATAATACAGCGCCCCATACCTCTTACATCCAGTATAATACAGCGCCCCATACCTCTTACATCCAGTATAATACAGCGCCCATACCTCTACATCTTATATACAGCGCCATACCTCTTACATCCAGTATAATACAGCGCCCCATACCTCTTACATCCAGTATAATACAGCGCCTCATACCTCTTACATCCAGTATAATACAGTATAATACAGCGTCCCATACCTCTTACATCCAGTATAATACAGCGCCTCATACCTCCTTACATCCAGTTATAATACAGCCCCATACCTCATCCAGTATACAGCGCCTCATACCTCTTACATCCAGTATAATACAGCGCCCCATACCTCTTACATCCAGTATAATACAGCGCCCCATACCTCTTACATCCAGTATAATACAGCGCCCATACCTCTTACATCCAGTATAATACAGCGCCCCATACCTCTTACATCCAGTATAATACAGCGCCCCATACCTCTTACATCCAGTATAATACAGCGCCCCATACCTCTTACATCCAGTATAATACAGCGCCCATACCTCTTACATCCAGTATAATACAGCGCCTCATACCTCTTACATCCAGTATAATACAGCGCCCCATACCTCTTACATCCAGTATAATACAGCGCCCCATACCTCTTACATCCAGTATAATACAGCGCCCCATACCTCTTACATCCAGTATAATACAGCGCCCCATACCTCTTACATCCAGTATAATACAGCGCCCCATACCTCTTACATCCAGTATAATACAGCGCCTCATACCTCTTACATCCAGTATAATACAGCGCCTCCATACCTCTTACATCCAGTATAATACAGCGCCCCATACCTCTTACATCCAGTATAATACAGCGCCCCATACCTCTTACATCCAGCAGCGCTCATACCTCTTACATCCAGTATAATACAGCGCCCCATACCTCTTACATCCAGTATAATACAGCGCCTCATACCTCTTACATCCAGTATAATACAGCGCCCCATACCTCTTACATCCAGTAATAATACAGCGCCCCATACCTCTTACATCCAGTATATAATACAGCGCCCCATACCTCTTACATCCAGTATAATACAGCGCCCCATACCTCTTACATCCAGTATATAATACAGCGCCCATACCTCTACATCCAGTATATATACAGCGCCCCATACCTCTTACATCCAGTATAATACAGCGCCCATACCTCTTACATCCAGTATAATACAGCGCCTCATACCTCTTACATCCAGTATAAATACAGCGCCCCATACCTCTTACATCCAGTATAATACAGCGCCCCATATACCTCTTTACATCCAGTATAATACAGCGCCTCATACCTCTTACATCCAGTATAATACAGCGCCCCATACCTCTTACATCCAGTATAATACAGCGCCCCATACCTCTTACATCCAGTATAATACAGCGCCCATACCTCTTACATCCAGTATAATACAGCGCCCCATACCTCTTACATCCAGTATAATACAGCGCCCCATACCTCTTACATCCAGTATAATACAGCGCCCCATACCTCTTACATCCAGTATAATACAGCGCCCCCATACCTCTACATCCAGTATAATACAGCGCCCCATACCTCTTACATCCAGTATAATACAGCGCCCCCATACCTCTTACATCCAGTATAATACAGCGCCCATACCTCTTACATCCAGTATAATACAGCGCCCTCATACCTCTTACATCCAGTATAATACAGCCCCATACCTCTTACATCCAGTATAATACAGCGCCCCATACCTCTTACATCCA